>JAVKPL010012263.1:0-58784 GCA_032173675.1 Gastrolobium villosum | reverse complement strand
TTTGTTTTGTTGCCTGCTTGACTCCTACATTCCATATACTACTTTTGGTTTTGGAACTGTTTGCGAAGAGAAAATTGCTGGAACCTTGAGGTTGAACCTGACTCATTGATGTTGCCAACTGCCCAATCTGTGTTTGCAGGTTCTGAATTGTAGATTCAGTCTGCTGCTGAAATTGCAAGTTACTCGTCGCCATCTGTTTCACCAAATCTTCTAGTGAAGGACCGCAATTGATTTGCTGTTGGGCTAGTGGCTCCTGTTGCAAATGTTGTGGGGGTACAGCATGCTGGAAATTTTGCCTCTGTTGATAAGGAGGAAGGCTCTGCTGGTTCAGGTTCTGATTCCAATTCAAGTGGGGATTACAGCGAGGATCGTAAGTATTAGAGAAGGGATTGTATTGCTGCTGCTGATACTGCAATTTTCCTGGAAGAACTCCTACTGCAGCTACTGTCTGGTCAACTAGAGGGATGCTATTATGAAAGGAAGGGCAGACATCCGTGGGATGAAGAGGATCATAGTAGATACCACACAAGTTGCTCATCTGTGGAGTGGGAGGCTGCACTATCTGTGTTACTGCCAATTGTCTCACCAACGAGTTTAACTCTTCAAGCTTATTTTCAATTCTTTGATTATTCATGCTTGATGCTATCGTAGAAGCTGCTGAGGATTGGACTGTGGATGCTTGCACTAAGGTATGCTCAGAAAAATAGAAACACACAAAAATGGATAATTCAAAAAAAATTTTGTTTTTTTTTTTTTTTTTTTTTTAAAACAGAAACAGAAAACGAAAATTAAAATAAAAGAGAATTAAAAAAAATTAAGGAGAATTAAAGAACATTAATTTTTTTTTTAAATTTTTCTTTTAAACTCTGTAACAGAAACGAAAATTAAAAAGAAAACCGAAACAGAAAAGATAATTCAAATGAAAACTGAAACTGAAACGAAAATTAAAAGACAAAAAAAATTTTTTTTTTTTTAGAAACAGAAACGATTTAGACCGATGCAATTTCCCCGGCAACGGCGCCAAATTTGACACGAGCTGTCGAACTCGTGCAAATTAAAAATTATTTTTATTTACGGTTCAGAAAATTTGCAGTAAAGTGGAAACCCTAAGTCGTCTCTCAAGGAAATTGTTTGGGTGAAAATCGTTGCTGAAAATAGAAAATAAAAGGGGGGGTTTTGATTTCAGTTTGAATAATTTAAAAGACAGAATATAAAATTGGGATTAAAATTCGTAATTCAAAATTAACCAACCTAAGGTTAGGGTTCCATGGATGTCCTTCATTGGATAAAAATTACCAAATTCACGGTTGATCTCAATTGAATCAGAATCCTTATTTTCAATTGAGAACAATCGGATCATCAAATCTGATGATTATCCCTTTTCCATGATCACAATCGCGAACCTCAGATCGAATATCCACAATCGCACGATATCGATCTGAGTTAGGAAAAGAAACAAATCTGGTTAAAGAATTAGAAAAATTACCAAATTCACGATTAATCCCAATTGAATCAGAATCCTTATTTCCAATTGAGGTTAATCGGATCATCAAATCTGATGATCATTCTTCACCCATAATCGCAATCGCGAACCTCAGATCGAATATCCACAATCGCACGATATTGATCTGAGTTAGGGTAAAGAAATAAATCTGGTTAGAGATTGATCGCAGATCCTCTAAACAGATCCATGGAATCCCTTCCCCTTAGGTTGATTAAAAAGGGGGTTTAGCCTAGCATGGCTAGGATAAACATGATTACAAATTAATTAAATTGCATAAAAGAAAAAGAAGAAGAAGAAGATGAAGAACGCGAAGAACGCTTCAGAGAAAAGTGTCTTGATCCTCCAAATCGAAAATTACCTCCTACCAAAATGTTTTCCCCCTCTCCTACATATGCCCCTAGGGTTCAAAAATCAATTTGGGCTGGGCTTAATTCAGATCGGCCCGGCCCATTCGTCTAAAATGCAATATAAAATAATAAAATAAAACTAATTTGGCTTTGGGCCACTTAAATAATTGGGCTTTAATTTAAATTACAAGTCCAATAATGAAATAATATTCCAGCAAAAAACACGTCATCTTGAGCTCAGGTTTAGACCATCTTCCCGTCCGAATTGAGCTTCAGTAGCTGAAATAGTGATTATAGCCCTTCCTGTTAGCTGCAAAACGCAACAAGAACGGAGTCAATCGGACATCTGTAGAGTGAGATATGGTCAAAATACGAAAGTAGTGTAAATCTGGAAAATTATGACGAAAATCAATTAAACCCAATTAAAAACTAGAATTCTAATTTAACCCAAAATACCTTTATTTAATTCAAATAAAACCTAAAATTACCAACCAAGAATAACAAATAAGTGTAATAAAATATGAGTTATCAGTGCCCTAGTCTACAGTGCCAAAGATAAGATTGATTATCCATCCTAGGTCATTTCACATCTATATTGAGCACTTAAGTTCCCATTTCCAACACATACAATCCATTTATTAAAGAAGCAGTACCATAAACCATATCATTCAAAATGATAGAAAATGTACCATTCCTAATACTGAAAGTATAACCATCATGTTCTAAACAAGAAATTGAAATAATGTTACTAGAAATATTTGGAACATAAAGACAATTACTCAAATGCAATGAAAGGAGCATAGGCAAAATATGGTCAGCATCTCCAACTGAATGAGCAGCAACCCTTGCTCCATTACCAACGTGGAGATCCACCTCGTTTCTTTCCAATCTCCTTGGGCTACTAAGTACCTGCAACATATTGCAGATATAAGAACCACATCCGGTATCCAATACCTATGAGGTTGGATTAGCGTAAGAATAATTTATCTCAATCATGAAAATACCTGAGGCAGAAGCATCACCATGCTTCTTGTCCTTCACATTGTTCAGGTAGTCTGGATAATTCCTCTTCCAATGGCCTTTCTTGCCATAATGGAAACACTCAGCATCGCCCTTGTCCTTAGGTGCCTTCTTATCCTTCTTTTTGCCCTTCTTCTTCTTGGATTTTCCTTTGGGCTTAAGGGAGTCACCTTTTGCAGGCTCCTTACCCTTTCCCTTGGCCTTGCTATGCCCACCAATCAAAAGAGCCTGTGCCCTATCCTTCTTGATATACACTTCAGCTGTTGTTAACATGCTTAACAATTCAGGCAAGCTCACTTGTATCCCATGCATATTGTAATTCATTATGAATTGACAAAAGGAAGGTGGAAGTGAGATGAGGACTAAGTCATTACTTAACTCGACAACCATGATGAAGCCTAGGTTTCCTAGCTTCTCAATCAACCCGATCATCTTAAGAACATGATTGCTCACAGACATGCTCTCAGACATCCTACAAGAGAACAGTTCTCTAGAGGCCTCATACCTCTCATGCTCGCCTTTAATATCATCCAACTCTTTGAGATGCATGATAATAGAGGGAGCATCCATATGCTCATGCTGCTTTTGCAGTTCAGGCAACATGGATGCCAACATGATGCATACTGCCATCACATTATCATCCAAGTGCTGTTGGTGGGTTACGAAATCAAATTCCGCAAACCCTTCTTCCCCTTCCCTAGGAGCTACGGGTATTACAGCATCTAGAACGTAGGCAATCTTTTCGGCCCTTAGAACAATTCTTAGGTTCCGATACCAGTCCATAAAATTTGAACCGGTCAGTTTATTCGTATCGAGAATTGAACGCAGTGACAGTGGATTAGTCATACTATAAGTTGAAAAATATGTAAAGATAGCTTTAGGTAATATACGGTTATGCAGTTAAAAGCAAATTATTAAAGACTTTAAATAATTTGCCCCTCCCACTATTTTATCTAAGTCAATGACCCTTACTATTTGACTTAGAGTTAATTTACTTTTAGATTTTACCTTAGTGGGATTAAGAGTGCGATTATTTATTTTAATCTCCGTGTGAGACAGCAAGATTAATTTAAATAATAGGTTGATCCTTATCAACAGTATCTCATATCCTCTCTTAACATTAGGTTGACAACTCCTTGTCACTTAGTGGTGCATCTCATGCAACCAACCTAGCACTATTACCCTAAGCACATAAGCCCGGATGTGCCTGCAACTTATGTCTTAGTTAAGCATTAAACCAGCACCACAAGTGTCTTATACTTCAAACACTACTCTAGCTCAATGAAACAGTGGGTCCCAACTGAGTTGTGGAGCACCACTATGTAGAAGAGGTTTAAGTAGCATTGGTGGTGGGAGGTAATCATACGCTTAATTATTTATTCCTTTTAAGGGTTCCTTTTATTTAGGGTTAATTAGGTCTCATCAAACGCATGTTTTAAGCTATCATGCTAGTCGTAACCTATGTCAAACATCTATCGGTTTACACTAGTCGCTATTGGACAAATATAATAACCATACAAACGCGGTTTGCCCAATTCATGCATAGTAGACATTCTAATCATACATGCATATAAACAGTTTATATTGAGATAGTCATGGTGCTCGCGCTTTTGTCCATTTTGCTTCTTTAAGCAATGGCCGCTTGTCGTCTATACGCCACTAGCCTAATTCTCTAATTACACATAATTAAATAAACTCCAAAACATCTTTGGAGGGACAAAATTACAAAAATTGAAATTACAAATTACACTTGTAAATTAAATAGCGCAATTACACATTAATTTAAGATTCAAAATTTTAAATCCAGGCACCATGACCATCCCCTTCCTGTTTGTACCTGAAAGAATCAAAACTTGCAAACACAAACATTATATCATCACATAATATTTTTCACATATATTTTGATATTTAACATTTAAACATCAAAATAAAATCAAGATTCAAATTCTTAATTTTCTCTTGATGGCTGAATTTATAAAACAATTTATAATTCAAATTTTGTTAATTCTTTCTCAAAGAAAACAAAATTAAACCATGCATGTAGCCATAAACTACTTCATGGCCGAATCATATAGGTAAGTATATGATAAATTTTGTCACAAAAATTTCATGCAATGCTCATGACACAATTCATGTAGAAAAATAAGAAAACATTCAAGGTACTCTTAGTACCCTTCATGGTCGAATCAACCCTTTCAAAAAAGGTATTTCCTTTTAACACTCTCATAAAGAAAAAGAAACTAAACCCTGATGCATATAGTTTTATGAACATAGAATCGAATTTACATGTTCATAAAAATAAAAACTTTAACACCTTAAAGGATTTGTTATTCAAAATCTATATGCAGAATTAAACATTAACCCTTTAAAGATTTTGACCGTGAAAAAACTCTTTTCACAAACAAGGTACCATCACCCGCCGATGGTAAAGCGACCGGGCTCTGATACCACTTGAAAGTAAAACTGGCCTTGAAGGTCGATGCATGTAAGGTGGAAAAACAAAATTTTTTCACGCAGAAACATACATGCACATAGAGATCCATGCTTTAGGACAACATGATGTTACCATGTTTTGGCCTGATCAGTTAGGGAGATCAATTGTCAGGTCTGAAGGGTTCAAACCCCCTAATGTTGATCCACACCACCGTTCGTCAATGATGCAAGAACACCTTCTTGCAAGCCACCAGATGATCACCACAGTGAGGCTTGCTTTGCGCTAAATTGGTGAAGGTGGAGGCTAGGTATAGTGTTTAGAAAGTGAGCTGAGACACACTATAGTATTGGCGCATAAGATGAAAGGAAAGTAAGCTAGGTTTTTGTGAAAAACCCTAAGGAGGAACTCACTCCCTTTGTGTGCACCATTAGGTTAATTAGTAGGATAGAATGATAAGATCTTCTTAATTAAAAATATCACCAAATATGCGCTTGGTTGGAGGGAATCAATGATCTGTTTGCAATTCAAAATTGCTAACCACCTCTCATTTGAATCCTTATAAGATTAGGTCGTTATCCTTTCAAGATTCTGACCTAATTGTCATCACATGACCAACCATTTCATGCGCCCCATTCAGTCCTATTTTGAGTCCAGATACATTGAGTATTTGCATTCAAATTTGACTCAACTAACTCACTGATTCTCTTAACCAACCAAATCAGAATTGTAGTACATTTAGATGACAAAATGACACTCACTTTGGATCCAAATTTGCGCACCACTTCATCATTGGATAAGATCAAATATCTTTTCTAGATGCAGGGAATATTCCAACAAGATCTCATCTTATCCTTTTATTATGAAACAACTTTTCATAGCCAATTCAAATTCGAATTCAAACACTTGAAATCAAATGTTCAAACATTCAAATTCAAAATTCAAATGTTCAAACATTCAAATTCAAAATTCAAATTCAAATTTCAAATTTCAAATTCAAAATTCAAAATTCAAAATCCAATTTCAAAATTTAAATTTCAAATTTCAAATTTCAAATTCAAAATTCGAATTTCAAAATTCGAATTTCAAAATTCAAATTCCAAATTCAAATTTCAAAATTCAATTTTCAAATTCAAAATCCAAAATTTAAATGTTTGATAATTAATTTAACTAATTAAGTTAATTAGTAATGTCTTGGACTATCCAAGCCCATTACAATGCTCCATGCGCCCTCCACCCTTTAGGTGGGCTTCCAAACAGCTTCTTGGGCTAACAACCATTATTAGGCCCAATACCTTTAAAGCTAGTCCATCATGACTACTAGGTGTTAGTGTGTGACCCATTAGGTCCAACTTAACTTCTGACATAACTGGGTTTGGGCCCATAAAGACCACAACCCAATTAATGACAACACAGAGCACTAGCAATGCTTTGTTGCCCCAGAACTAGTCAGATTAATGACTTGATCATCCTATTGCACATATTTGGTTACCGTATGTATTTTCCTTCGTCTCGGTTATCTTCCCATTAACCCAGGGTAAGGAAATGTATCAACCCCTGCGGTTTAGGGTAAGCTTTATTCGAAATAGGGAATCTTCAAGGACACGCCCACCAGTATACCTATGAGTCTCCATGTTTCAGGCAGACGAGACATACAATCAAAACATGCCTTCAAGAACACAGTCTAGGTAATAACTTCTGGTCTAAGGAAAAACATACCCAAACATAAAGAGATTACTTTAATGACACTATCTGTGAGATTTCCTCATAGAGTCTTTTTTTGGGTCTGTTCAGTGCGAGCTATACTCTTATAGGTCCACCCACGACTTTAGCTAAGATATCTCCATATTTGCAGCTCATGTGGTCTTTACCTTGTATCCATATACAAGTAGATAAGTCGTACTAGTCTTACCCGAGATCATTGATCCCCATACTCAGTGTCTCTAGACTAGGAACATATAATTAGGAATAGACATGCAATATCCTTGAATCCTCATGATCGTGATCTCATCACAGATAATCAAGAGATACCTATTCTATTCCAAGGGGTTTATCCAGTTCGTTCATAAAATATTAACAATAATATCGAGACAGAATATGAAACTGAATAAATTGTGCTTTATTTATTTGCGACAAACAAAGTTCTACATCTAGTGTCCTTTATTTAATCAAGAGATTGTCTCTAGGACACCCATATACTAACAAGCTCCCACTTGGCCTAGAGCCAATCAGACCTAAGTCGTATACCTAAAGCCACATAATCACTATCATGTTTTCTCTGAGAAACAGCCGTTGTCAGAGAATCGGCCAGGTTTTTAACTGTGGGAATATAATCCATTTTTACATCCATCCTATCATTGATTACTCTAATCAAGTGATATCTGCGGAGCACGTGTGTAGATCTTTGATGAGACCTAAGTTCCATTGACTGCGTAATGGCTCCAGTGTTGTCGCAAAGCAACAATATGGGCTCATCCACGCTTGGAACCACCCTAAGTTCAGTTATGAACTTCCTTGATCCACACGGCCTCCTAAGCCGCTTCTGAAGCAGCTATGTATTCAGTTTCTGTCGTTAAATCTGCTTTAGTATCCTACTTGGAACTCTTCCAATATACTGCCCCACCATTTAAGGTGAATACGAACACTGATTATGACTTACAGTTATCTTTGTCACTTTGAAAGCTGGCTTCAGTGAACCCTTTCACTGTTAGCTCTTTAACCCCACCATAGACCAGAAACGCATCCTTAGTTCTTCTTAAGTATTTAAGGATGGTCTTGACTGCCGTCCAGTGACCCTCTCCAGGGTCTGACTGGTATCTGCTCGTAATGCTTAAAGCATATGAGACATCTAGTCTCGTACATATCGTGGCATACATGATGGATCCAATAGCCGAAGCGTATGGAATTCCACTCATGCGATCCTTCTAGGCTTCTAAGCACCTGCAACACATTGCAGATAATAAGAACCATAACCAGTATCCAATACCTTATAAAGTTGGATTAGCATAAGAACAATTTATCTCAATCATGTGAGTACCTGAGGTTGAAGCATCACCATGCTCCTTCACACTCTTCAGGTAGTCTGGACAATTCCTTTTCCAATGGCCATATTTGCCACAATGGAAGCACACGGCATCGCTTTTGTCCTTGGGTTCTCCCTTACCTTTCTTTTTTCCCTTTTTCTTATTGGGTTTACCTTTGGGATTAAGGGAGTTGCCTTTTGCAGGCTCCTTGCCCTTACCCATGGCCCTTTCAGGCCCACCAATCATAAGGGCTTGTGTCTCATCCTTCTTGATAGACATTTCAGCAGTCGTTAACATCCTTAACAACTCTGGCAAGCTCACAAGCATCCCATGCATGTTGTAATCCATTATGAATTCACTGAAAGAAGGAGGAAGTGATGATAGAACTAAGTCATTAATTAATTCAGCATCCATTGTGAACCCTAGACCCTCTAGCTTCTCAATGAGTGCCATCATCTTCAGCTATGAAGCACCAACACTTCAAAAACCCTGGCGTGTCGTGTCTGACACTTCCCGACACTCTCGGACACTCCGACACTCCTCGACACTCCAACACGCGTTATAGAAATTCAAAAAAGGTTTAAAGGTTGCGTCACGCGTTGAGTTTTTAGTTTCAACTATTAGATTCGTTGGATTACGATTACTATTTTATTGAGTTTAATATAAATATTTAAGATATCTTACGTTTCTTTGCAAAATTTATGAATTTTATAAAGTTATATTCATTTTTTTGTTAAATTATTGAATATTAAATATAATATACACTACATAAATTAGAAATATTATTTAATATCAAAACGTGTCCTAACGTGTCGAAATCTAATATTTTTTAGAATTAACGTGTCGGAGTGTCGTGTCGTATCGTGTCACGTGTCCCGTGTCAGTATCGGTGCTACATAGATCTTCACTACATGGCGGTTAAAACACATGCCTTCAGTCATCTTGCACAGGAACAATTCCCTAAAGGTCTCATACCTCTCATGTCTGCCTTTAATATCATACAGCTCCTTGAGATGCATGATAATAGAGGGGGCATCCATATGCTCGTGCTGTTTACGTAGTTCAGGCGACGTGGATGCCAGCATGATGCAATAAGCCAACACATTATCATCCATGTGTTGCTTGTGGGTCTCGAAATTAAATTCCGTGAACCCATCTTCCCCTTCCTTAGGCACAATAGGCAAAGCAGTGTCAAGGACATAAGCTATCTTTTCGGTCTTAAGAACAATTCTTAAGTTCTGATACCAGTCCATAAAATTTGAACCGGTCAGTTCATTCGTATCGAGAATCGAATGCAGTGATAGTTGATTAGTCATACTAAAAGCTGAAAAAGATGTAAATTTGATTTTAGTTAATATACGGTTATGTAGTTAAAAGCAAATTATTAAAGACTTGAAATAATTTTCCCCTCCCACTATTTTATCTAAGTCAATGACCCTTCCTTTTGACTTAGGGTTAATCTACTTTAGATTTTACCTTAGTGGGATTAAGAGTGCGATTATTTATTTTAATCTCCGTTTGAGACCGCAAGATTAATTTAAATAATTGGTTGATCTTTATCAACAGTATCTCATACCCTCTCTTAACATTAGGTTGACAACTCTTTGTCAGTTAGTGGTGCATCTCATGCAACCAACCTAGCACCATTACCCTAAGCACATAAGCTCGGCTGTGCCTGCAACTTATGTCTTAGTTAAGCATTAAACTAGCACCCTAACCCTTTGTTTGGGAGTTTGGAGGGGAAGGAAAGGCAGGGAATCCAAGGGGGAGGGAGGGGAAGGAAGGGAAGGAAATTGGAGGGTATTCCCTCCCCTTGTTTGGGAGTTAAAAAATGGCAAGAAGGAAAATGAAGGGTTAATGAGATATTTTTACCATTATACCCATTTTTAAAATTAATATAATTATTATATTTTACAAACAAAATTAAATTTAAAATTTCTAACAAAATTATTTATGTACTTTTCACAATATTAAAAAAGATAATATTTCTTATGAAATTTCTATGTTGCAAGCTACGAAAATTGTCACAAATTTTTTTTCGTCAGAATACTCTTCGTCGAAAACCGACGGAAATTTTTCTCCGATGAAAATTTTTACCAAAAAAAATTTTCTATCGAAATTTAGTTTGATGGAAATATTTTTTATCAAAAAAATTGACGAAAATTTTTGCCATCGAAAATTTTCGATGAAAATGTGTTTCCTTAAATATTCAAGTGAAAGTTTTTGTCAAAAAATTTAGCGAAAATATTTTCGTCGAAAACTTTTGACGGAATGTAAATTCTGTAAAGAATTTTGATGAAATTTTTTTCCAGCAAAAATTTTCGATGGAAATGTGTTGCATTGAAAATTTTGATGGAAATAATTTTCGTCAAAAATTTTGATGAATATGTTTTTTTATGAAATATTTTGACGAAATTTAGATTCTGTAAAGAATTTTGACAAAAATTTTTTGTCAAATTCTTTTGCAGAAATGTTTTTAGTCTCAAATTTTGATGAAAATATTTTCCGTAAAAAATTAAACGTAATTGTTTTACGTCGAAACTTTTCGGTAGATATGTGTTTCGTCAAATTTTGGACGAAAATATCTTCGTTGAAAGTTTCAACGGAATTTAGATTCGTCAATAGTTTTGACTGAATTCTTTCTAGTAAAAAATTTATGTCAGTGATTATGACAAAATCTTGTTTCGTCTTTAGTTTTAACGAAATTTTTTTGACGTATGTGATTTTCATCAAAAATCTCATCATTATTTTTGACGAAATACTTTTTGTCGATAAATTTTGTTGGTATTTGAGACTTTTCTAATAATGTCAGTGTAACAATGATTCATGTTTATGTAGTTTTTACATTTTAATGCTAAGGGTAGATAAGAAATTTTTAATATTTCCCTCCTCAAACCCCCCAAATTGGGGGAACTTTAATTTTAGGAAGAAGGAGGGTTTAGTAAAAGCCCCTAATTCCTTCCCCTCCTTTTTTTAAACTCACAAACAAGGGGAGGGATTACTAAAACCCTCCATTTCCTTTCCTTCCCCTCATAAAACCAACTCCCAAACAAAGCCTAAGTGTCTTACACTTCAAACACTACTCTAGCTCAACGAAACAGTGGGTCCCAACTGAGTTGTGGAGCACCACTATGTAGAAGAGTTTTGAGTAGCATTGGTGGTGGGAGGCAATCATATGCTTAATTTTTTATTCCTTTTAAGGGTTCCTTTTATTTTAGGGTTAATTAGGTCCCATTAAACGCATGTTGTAAGTTATCATGCTAGTCGTAACCTATGTCAAACATCTATCGGTATACACTAGTCGCTATTGGACAAACATAATAACCATACAAAACGCGGTTTGCCCAATTCATGCATACTAGACGTTCTAATTATACATGCATATAAACAGTTTATATTGAGATAGCCATGGTGCTCGCGCTTTTTTCTTTTTTGCTTCTTTAAGTAACGGCCACTTGTCGTCTATACGCCACTAGCCTATTTCTCTAATTACACATAATTAAAGAAACTCCAAAACATCTTTGGAGGGACAAAATTACAAAATTTAAATTACAAATACACTTGTAAATTAAAGGGCGCGATTACACTTTAATTTAAAATCCAAAAAAATTCAAATCCGGGCACCATGACCATCCCCTTCCTGTTTGTACCTGAAAAGTTCAAAACTTGCAAACACAAACATTATATTATCACATAATATTTTGACATTTAACATTTAAACTTCAAAATAACATCAAGATTCATAATCTTAAATTTCTCAATTGGCCGAATTTAAAAAAACAATTTTAATTCAAATTTTGTTAATTCTTTCTTAAAGAAAACAAAATTAAACCATGCATGTAGCCACTAACTCCTTCATGGCCGAATCATATAGGTGACTATATGATAAATTTTGTCATAAAATTTCATGCATATAAACATGACACAATTCATGGAGAAAAATAAGAAATCATTTAAGGTACTCTTAGTACCCTCCATGGCCGAATCTACCCTTTCAAAAAGGGTGTTCCTTTTAAAACTTTCATAAAGAAAAAGAAACTAAACCATGATGCATAATGTTTTATGAACACAGAATCAAATTTACATGTTCATAAAAACAAAAACTTTAACACTTTAAAGGATTTGTGATTCAAAATCCATATGCAGAATTTAAACTTTAACCCTTTAAAGATTTTGACCGTGAAAAACCCCTTTCACAAACAAGGTACCATCACCCGCCGATGGTAAAGCAACCGGGCTCTGATACCACTTGAAAGTAAACTGGCCTTTGAAGGCCGATGCATGTAAGGTGTAAAAACAAAAATTTTACTGCGGAAACATACATGCACACATAGGTTCATGCTTTAAGATAGCATGATGTTACCTTATTTTTGGCCTGATCAATCAGGGAGACCAGATGTCAGGCTTGAAGGGTTCAAACCCTCTAATGGTGATCAACACCACCGTTCGTCAATGATGCAAGAACTCCTTCTTGAAAGCCACCAGATGAACACCACAGTGAGGCTTGCTATGCGCGCAAGTGGTGAATGTGGAGGCTAAGTATTCTATTTGGAGAGGTGTAGTGAACTACCCTACAGAATGGTGCATCAGATGAAGGAGAGTTGGCTAGGTTTTCTTGACAAAACCCTAAGGTGAGGAACAAGTGTTATATGCGCACACCTTGATGAGAGGAGGAGAGAATTAATTCATTCAAAATGAAAACCAACTTTCAAACTTATTTGAAATTTGCGCATGGAACAGGGGAGGATAAGGTGGAGCTGTTGCAAAACCAATCTTGCCAACAACCTCCAATCTTATCCTCATGAAATTAAGTTCAAAATAATTTAAACTTAAATTCATAAACTATCATATAGTATAATTTTCATGCGCATAATTCAGCCCTAAAAGGCGTCCAAATATATTGAGTAGTTGCATTCAAAATTTGAATCAACTCACCCACTGATTCCCTCAACCACCAAATCTAAAAGGAGCTTTGTTTTAAGTGATAAGATGACATTCTTATCACTCAAATGTGCGTCCCAAACAGCCCAAGAATGTGCTCCAAAGATGCTTCTTGATCCAAGGAATATGTTCCAATAAGATCCTGTCTTATCCTTTTGTTATGAAACAACTTTTCAAACCCAATTCAAATTCGAATTCAAACACTTGAATTCAAACGTTCAAACATTCAAATTCGAAATTCAAAATTCAAATTCAAATTCAAAATTCAAATTCAAAATTCAAATTTCAAAATTCAAAATTAAAAATTTCAAATTCAAAATTCGAATTTCAAAATTCAAATTCCAAATTCAAATTTCAAAATTCAAATTTCAAATTCAAAATTCGAAATTCAAATATTTGATTATTAATTTAACTAATTAAATTAATTAGTAATGGCTTGGACTATCCAAGCCCATTACTAAGCTCCATGCACCACCCACCCATTTAGGTGGGCTTCCAAACAGCTTCTTTGGCTAACAACCATTATTAGGCCCAATACCTTTAAAGCTAGTCCATCATGATTACTAGGTGTTAGTGTGTGACCCATTAGGTCCAACTTAGTTTCTGACATAACTGGGCTTGGGCCCAACAAGCCCACAACCCAATTAATGACAACACAGAGCACTAGCAATGCTTTGTTGCCCCAGAACTAGTCAGATTAATGACTTGATCATCCTATTGCACATATTTGGTTACCGTATGTATTTCTCTTCGTCTCGGTTATCTTCCCATTAACCTAGGGTAAGGAAATGTATCAACCCCTGCGGTTTAGGGTAAGCTTTATTCGAAATAGAGAATCTTCAATTTAATGACTCTAAAGGCAGATCATCTCATGATCTCTTTTACTATGCATAGGTTCCCGAGTCCCTGTAAATGTCATCCCGATTTCTCCGATTTACAGATAACCTAATCTCTCACAGAGATTTGACGAATTCCTTCAGCTTATTACCCTAGCCCTGTGCCCATTAAGGACACGCCCAACAGTATACCTATGAGTCTCCATGTTTCAGGCATACGAGACATACAATCAAAACATGCCTTCAAGAACACAGTCTAGGTAATAACTTCTGGTCTAAGGAAAAATATACCCAAACATAAAGAGATTACTCTAATGACACTATCTGTGAGATTTCCTCATAGAGTCTCTTTTTGGGTCTGTTCAGTGCGAGCTATACTCTTATAGGTCCACCCACGACTTTAGCTAAGATATCTCCATATCTGCAGCTCATGAGGTCTTTACCTTGTATCCATATACAAGTAGATAAGTCGTACTAGTCTTACCCGAGATCACTGATCCCCATACTCAGTGTCTCTAGACTAGGAACATATAATTAGGAATAGACATGCAATATCCTTGAATCCTCATGATCGTGATCTCATCACAGATACTCAAGAGATACATGTTCTATTCCAAGGGGTTTATCCAGTTTGTTCATAAAATATTAACAATAATATCGAGACAGAATATGAAACTGAATAAATCGTGATTTATTTATTTGCGACAAACAAAGTTCTACATCTAGTTTCCTTTATTTAATCAAAAGATTGTCTCTAGGACACCCATATACTAACAGTGGTGCATCTCATGGAACCAACCTAGCACCATTACCCTAAGCACATAAGCCCGGCTGTGCCTGCAACTTATGTCTTAGTTAAGCATTAAACCAGCACCCTAAGTGTCTTACACTTCAAACACTTCTCTAGCTCAACGAAATAGTGGGTCCCAACTGAGTTGTGGAGCACCACTATGTAGAAGAGATTTGAGTAGCATTGGTGGTGGGAGGTAATCATACGCTTAATTATTTATTCCTTTTAAGGGTTCCTTTTATTTTAGGGTTAATTAGGTCTCATCAAATGCATGTTGTAAGTTATCATGCTAGTCGTAACCTATTGGACAAACATAATAACCATACAAAACGCGGTTTGCCCAATTCATGCATACTAGACGTTCTAATCATACATGCATATAAATAGTTTATATTGAGATAGTCAAGGTGCTCGCGCTTTTTGTCCATTTTGCTTCTTTAAGCAACGGCCGCTTGTCATCTATTCGCCACTAGCCTATTTCTCTAATTACACATAATTAAAGAAACTCCAAAACATCTTTGGAGGGAAAAAAATTACAAAAATTAAATTACAAATACACTTGTAAATTAAAAGGAGCGATTACACATTAATTTAAAATTCAAAAATTTAAATCCGGGCACCATGACCATCCCCTTCCAGTTTGTACCTGAAAAGTTCAAAACTTGCAAACACAAACATTATATTATCACATAATATTTTCTCATATATTTTGACATTTAACATTTAAACATCAAAATAATATCAAGATTCATATTCTTAAATTTCTCTAGTTGGCTGAATTTAAAAACAATTTTAATTCAAATTTTGTTAATTCTTTCTTAAAGAAAACAAAATTAAACCATGCATGTAGCCACAAACCCCTTTATGGCCGAAACATATAGATAACTATATGAAAAATTTTGTTACAAAATTTCATGCATATAAACTTGACACAATTCATGGAGAAAAATAAGAAAACATTCAAGGTACTCTTAGTACCCTCCATGGCCGAATCTACCCTTTCAAAAAGGGTGTTCCTTTTAAGACTTTCATAAAGAAAAAGAAACTAAACCATGATGCATAATGTTTTATGAACACAGAATCAAATTTACATGTTCATAAAAACAAAAACTTTAACACCTTAAAGGATTTGTGATTCAAAATCCATATGCAGAATTTAAACTTTTACCCTTTAAAGATTTTGACCGAGAAAAACTCTTTTCACAAACAAGGTACCATCACCCGCCGATGGTTAAGTAACTGGGCTCTGATACCACTTGAAAGAAAACTGGCCTATGAAGGCCGATACATGTAAGGTGTAAAAACAAATTTTTTACTGCGGAAACATACATGCACACATGGATTCATGCTTTAAGACAACGTGATGTTACCTTGTTTTTGGCCTGATCAGTCGGGAGATCAGATGTCAGGCTTAAAGGGTTCAAACCCTCTAATGGTGATCCACACCACCGTTCGTCTATGATGCAAGAACGCCTTCTTGAAAGCCACCAGATGAACACCACAGTGAGGCTTGCTATGCGCACAAGTGGTGAAGCTGGAGGCTAGGTATTCTGTTTGGAAAGGTGTAGTGAACTACCCTACAAAATGGTGCATGAGATGAAGGAGTGTAGGCTAGGTTTTCTCAAAACCCTAAGGAGAGGAAACAAGTGTTGTTGTGCGCACACCTTGGAGGGAAGAGAGAATGATAATTCAAAAATGAAATCATCCTTTCAAATAAATTGAAATTGGCGCATGAATCAGGGGAGGATAAGGTGGAGTTGTTGCAAAACAAATCTTGCCAACAACCTCCAATATTATCCTCATGAAACTAAATTCAAAACAATTCAAAATTAGATTCATAAACTATCATATAGTATGTTTTTCATGCGCATAATTCAGCCCTAAAAGGGGTCCAAATATGTTGAGTAGTTACATTCAAAATTTGAACCAACTCACCCACTTATTCTCTCAACTACCAAATCTGATTGGAGCTTTGTTTTAAGTGACAAGATGACATTCTTATCACCTAAGTGTGCGTCCCAAACAGCCCCAAAATATGCTCCAAAGATTCTTCTTGATCCAAGGAATTTGTTCCAATAAGATCTTATCTTATCCTTTTGTTATGAAACAACTTTTCAAAGCCAATTCAAATTCGAATTCAAACACTTGAATTCAAATGTTCAAACATTCAAATTCAAAATTTCAAATTTCAAATTCAAAATCCGAATTTCAAAATTAAATTCCAAATTCAAATTTCAAAATTCAAATTTCAAAATTCAAATTTCAAATTTCAAATTTCAAATTCCAAATTACAAATTCAAATTTCAAAATTCAAATTTCAAATTCAAAATTCGAAATTCAAATATTTGATTATTAATTTAACTAATTAAATTAATTAGTAATGGCTTGGACTATCCAAGCCCATTACTAAGCTCCACGCACCCCCCACCCATTTAGGTGGGCTTCCAAACTACTTCTTGGGCTAACAACCATTATTAGGCCCAATACCTTTAAAGTTAGTTCATCATGACTTCAAGGTGTTAGTGTGTGACCCATTAGGTCCAACTTAGCTTCTGACATAATTGGGCTTGGGCCCAAAAAGCCCACAACCCAATTAATGACAACACAGAGCACTAGCAATGCTTTGTTGCCCCAGAACTAGTCAGATTAATGACTTGATCATCCTATTGCACATATTTGGTTACCGTATGTATTTCCCTTCGTCTCGGTTATCTTCCCATTAACCCAGGGTAAGGAAATGTATCAACCCCTGCGGTTTAGGGTAAGCTTTATTCGAAATAGGGAATCTTCAATTTACTGACTCTAAAGGCAGATCATCTCATGATCTCTTTTACTATGCATAGATTCCCGAGTCCCTGTAAATGTCATCCCGATTTCTCCAGTTTACAGATAACCTAATCTCTCACAGAGATTTGACGAATTCCTTCAGCTTATTACCCTAGCCCTGTGCCCTTTAAGGACATGCCCGACAGTATACCTATGAGTCTCCATGTTTCAGGCAGACGAGGCATACAATCAAAACATGCCTTCAAGAACACAGTCTAGGTAATAACTTCTGGTCTAAGAAAAGACATACCCAAACATAAAGAGATTACTCTAATGACACTATCTGTGAGATTTCCTTATAGAGTCTCTTTTTGGGTCTGTTCAGTGCGAGCTATACTCTTATAGGTCTACCTACGACTTTAGCTAAGATATCTCCATATCTGCAGCTCATGAGGTCTTTACCTTGTATCCATATACAAGTAGATAATCACTGATCCCCAAAATCAGTGTCTCTAGACTAGGAACATATAATTAGAAATAGACATGCAATATTCTTGAATCCTCATGATCGTGATCTCATTACAGATACTCAAGAGATACCTGTTCTATTCCAAGGGGTTTATCCAGTTTGTTCATATAATATTTAACAATAATATCGAGACACAATATGAAACTGAATAAATAGTGCTTTCATTTATTTGCGACAAATAAAGTTCTACATCTAGTGTCCTTTATTTAATCAAAAGATTGTCTCTAGGACACCCATATACTAACAATCCGGATATGGATATGCGGATATTGATATCCGGATATGGGGTTTGTGATATCCGGATATACATATCCGGATATGGATATCCGGATATGGCCCCGACATATATCCGGATATTCCGGGTTTTCGAGGACAGTGATGGTACTGTTTACGCAGAATGCTATTTTGGGTTTGTGGACCCATGATTAGTCATTGGGACTTCTGTAATGATTAATCTAAGTCAGAATCTAAGTGATTAAGGGCTTATGGCTTTGTGAAAAGCCTAAAGACATGAAACGTAAAGGAAAGGCGTTGTCTTTATGTCAAATGTTTGTTGAGTTGTATATTGATGTGATTATTGGTCCCAACAAATTGTGATTGTGCTGTGTGTGGACTTTGAGCTTGGTTTGATTCTTGGTTTGGATAGCTAACTTGCAAGGTAAGCTTTTGTGTTCTCGGTTTAGCCATTGTTGGTTCCACCATACCCCATGGGGGAATGGTTTAAATGCATGATGTGTTTTCATGCTTTGATGATTGGAATGCTTTTGAACTGTTAAGTGTAAGGGCCTTATAATATGCATGTGTTGTTCCATCTAGACGGTAGGCCTGAGTGTGTGGCGTCATACAAGATGTTGATTCTGTGGATGAGTGCAAGTGGCGTGTTGCACTGATTGTAGGAGATAGACGTATATCCTGCATTTCTCTGGCCAGTAAAATATCTTGACACACATGACATGGTTATCTGTTGCATTACACTAATTCTGGAACATATATTGTTGAACTATTTTTAGAACTTATATTGTTGAACTATTTTTAGAACTTATATTGCACATGTAAGTGAGCTTGGGGTGGATGATCCTTGAAGACCCCTTGTCTTACTGAGATTTTTGTTTAGAGATCTCACCCCATGTTTGAGGCATCATTTCAGCTTCAGGTAATGCGGGGGTTGAGACCTCCAGCGGTAGGAGGCCCGAGCTTAGCTGATATTGCTGTTTATATGCTGACATGTTTGGATGTTGGATATACCTGTTGCTAGTTTGCTGTTAGCTTTACAATTATGTTGTATGTGTTGAGACTTGTTGGCCTTATTTGGTGAGCATGGGGATTGTCCATGCCACATTGATTGAGTATGTCTTGTTTTAGTTTTGGGTTGTAATAACGTATCAGGGTTATGTCCGGACTGCGTGTTGTAGTTCCATGATTTTAGATACTCACTATTATTAATATATTGAGGTATTTCAGTAGATGTCTATTTGCAATTTACATACAGGAAACGTTTTGGAAAAAGAATTAAGTAATTCTACTTGGCTAATAATAATGATGTCATAATTGAAAAGAAAAAGATATTCCGCATTTTTAATTAAGTGTGTCTTAATACGATGACATGTTAACAAACCGGGTATACACAGGGTGTTACAGTCACCACATGGGAGGCAAATCCCTCTCCATAAAGTTGCTTCGTGCAGGGTATTTTTGGCCCACTATGGAAGAAGACTCTAAACAGCACGTACAACATTGTGTCAAATGTCAAGAGCACGCAGATTTAAATCATGTTCCTCCGGAGGAGTTATCTTTACTCATATCCCCTTGGCCATTCTACCAATGGGGAATGGATATATTAGGACCATTCCCGATAGCAGACGGGGGAGTAAAATGGCTAATAGTCGTAATCGACTATTTCACCAAGTGGATTCAGCCAGAGGCTTTGGCCACAATATCAGCCAACAAAATTCGCCGATTTTTTTCTCGCAAAACCATATGTAGATTCGGTGTCCCTCACACCATTATAACAGATAATGGCACATAGTTTGTGGACAAAAAATTTAATCAAATACTTAAAGATCTGCATATCAAACACAGATATACATCTGTTGAATATCCACAAACAAACGATCTGGCCAAAGTCGCAAATAGAGTCTTAAAACGAGGACTTGAAAGAAGATTAAAAGCAGCTAAAGGAGAATGGCCGGAACAACTGGACTATGTGTTATGGGGCAACAGAACCACCCCACATTCAACTACTGGGGAAACCCCATTTTGTATTGTTTATGGTAGCGAACTAAGAAGCACGGACACTTGTAAAAACAGGAAGAGTCGGGTCCGACACGCTCCGACACGGCGACACGCTCCGACACGCTCCGACACGGTGTCGGACATGCGGTTGACTTTTTCCGACACGTTGACCATTCCGACACGTGAATTTGACCGTATCCGACACGGTCAAATGGCATTTTCGTAATTTTTTTTATTTTTTAATTTTTAATTTTTTAAAATTTTTTTTAATTATTTTTTAAAAAATTAAAATATATTAATAAAGCTTCCATCTGATCATATCAATTTTATTTTTTCTTTTTTCCCTTAAATAGATAAGAGATCATCTCAGCATCATTGTTGTCAATTCCTATTACGCTCTTGTTGTATCTCATTCTCTATGATCTCTCTCTAATATGAATTGTTCTCTCTATCTGATATTATATCTCTCTCATCCAATTTTTTTTTTTATTAAAGCTTCCATCTTTATAACGTGTTGATGGGTATTATTAATTTAGTTTTATTTTTTTGTTAAGTTATTAAATATTAAATGAAATATATACTATATAAATTAAAAATATTATTTAATATTAAAACGTGTCCCAACGTGTCGAAATCCATAATTTTTTAGGATTGACGTGTCGGAGTGTCGTGTCGTGTCACGTGTCGCGTATCGTATCGGTGCTACATAGGTAGCGAAGCCATGATTCCAGTTGAAATCGGAGAACCATCATGGAGAAGGATGTACACAAATGAAGAAAGCAATTCGCAGGCATTACTGCATAACTTAGATGCAATCAATAAAATGCGCGAAATTCCCCATGTCAAGGAGGCAACATTGAAACAAAGAATCGCAGCTCGCTATAACTTAAAAGTTATTAAACGAAGTTTCCACGTAGGAGATTTAGTCCTATGAAGAACATATATTGGAAATAAGAACGCGCGATAGGGTAAACTAGCCGCAAATTGGGAAGTCTATATTGCATCCAGAGCAAAACTGAGAAAGGTGCATATGTCATCGAGACATTATCTAGACTTACCATTCCACGTACATGGAATACGGATAAGCTTAAGATATTCTTTAGTTAAATCTTCTTTTTATGGTAATGTTTGTATTTCCTGTTCATCAAATAAAGATTGCTGATTTCTATATGATTATTACATTCATTGCGCATATTCATCACATACATGATTAATATATTCATCGCGCATAGAGAAAAGGGGGAAGGTTCAAACTTCCTCCAAACTAAAGCGCGATGAAGAAAAGGGGGAAGGTTCAAACTTCCTCTAAACAAAAGCGCGATGAAGAAAAGGGGGAAGGTTCAAAACTTCCTCCAAACTAACGCACGATAAAGACAAGGAAGAGAAAGCCTTAACCGGATAAAAATTCCTCAAACTTCAAGCACGAAGACTGTGAAAGGAAGATAGTAAAACTTCCTCCAATAAAGGAAGATAATGAAACTTCGTCCAATTATGAAAGGGAGATAATGAAACTCCCTCCAATAAAGGAAGATAATGAAACTTGCTCCAATTATGAAAGGGAGATAATGAAACTCCCTCCAATAAGGAAGATAATGAAACTTCCTCTAATAAAATGAAACTAATAAAACTTCCTCCAATAAGGAATATAATGAAATTGACTTCCTCCAAGCAATGAAAGGAAGCTAACAAAACTTCCTCCAACAAATGAAAAGAAGCTAATGAAACTTCCTCAAATGCGCACCGCGCGATGAAGTGTGAAAGACAGAACATCAAGAAGTTCTACGGAAAAGAAGAGAAGAAGAATGAGGAGTGTAATAACCTTCGAAGGTTATCATCCTTCAAAAATCCCTCTGATTTTGCCAACACCTCTTATGGTGGTAAGGCACACTGCACAGACTTTGTTTTGACACTGCACGGTTTTTTTTAACGAAGGCATATTTTCAAGGATATATCCATAATCATCCTTCGAATTGATATATTAATAGTCATTAAACATCTTTAGTCATAAAACATCTTTTTGAAGAAAACAAGACGACTTATATATTTCAAACATAACAAAAAGTAGTCGTGGCATACACACAACAAAGGCAAGTTAGATTGTCATTACATTCCAATAATTAGCCATTGTTTGAAAATAAGTGGGACAACCCACTTAACCAGATTCTCAATTACAAATCCTGAATAAATCATAAAAATAACAAATCAAATGGTCTGGATAGACATGTCCTGAGGATCATCATTCATTCCTGTGAGATCTCCACCATCAGAAGCTGGCTCTTGAAGCAATAGTCCTTGTTGTGGGGGTTCTGGAATGGACGGCGTGATAGTATCAGTATCCATCACGATAACAAGATCCACCGGCACCTCCTCATCTTTTTCATTCAAGGTCATTAACTGACCATTCTTCTCATAGTAGAGGTAATGGACATTGTCCAATTTGGCTATGAGGTTGAAGAGACGCACTTGCTTAATAATATTTGTATAGGTCCCCTCGGATTCCTTTTCAAATAAATCTTGAAATTTCGCAACTTCCCTATTCAGCTGCGCCTTCTCTTCTTCCCATGAATCTGTATTTCCTTCCAGCTCCAAGACGCGCTTGGTTAAATCGGTCTTTTCTTTCTTTAAATCTTTATTAGCTGTTTTCGATTCATCCAGCTCCTGCTTCAGCTTGGCCATATCATCTTCAGCTTTCTTCAAAATTTGCGCGCTGAACGAAAAGCTGACCCTTTAGCTCCATAATGCGTTCCTTCAACTAGCCAACTGTTCCTGCCACGAAAACAACAAAAACATCATGCATGGTTCAGACCACGTTTTTTATGATAATCAAGATATGATGACCACTTACCAGGTGCAGACATAACAAACTAGTTAGCCACACTCAATTTCCCAGAGATCTTTAGTCCATCGGCAGCTCTTCAATACGAGGACCTATTTCTCTTCCTTTGGCATACATATCCTTGTCAAAACCCCATCTCCCCGAAAATAGATTAAATCTGGAAATCCCACATCAGCCTCAATGGTTTTTCTCTTTTGTCCCCTCAGAGAATTCTCCACCTCTCTAGCTTCAGGGGACGTGACATGGGTAGCGGCAGAAGGAGGACCAGGCGACTTCATTCGCGCAGCTCCAACCTGCCTTGATTCCGCGCCAACTGAGGTAGCAGTTTTGGGGGGCACAATAGGCATCGAGGGGCTAGCATCCTTCGCAGCCCGCATTGCCGATATCTTTTCCAACCTGGTTAAAGAGGTAGCCATTGAGCTATCTGTCGAAAGCAAATAATCCTGTGTTAGACATATACAATAATCAACGAATAGATAAAAACTGCAGTAATAAAAATCCATTTACCCAGGAAAGCTCTGATGTCATCATCAATATATTCATTTAATATTGTATAGGTACTTAAGTACCCTATATCCGAAGCCTCCCGCGCGATATTTGTTAGGGTG
This sequence comes from Gastrolobium villosum, assembly GCA_032173675.1. Lineage (NCBI taxonomy): Eukaryota > Viridiplantae > Streptophyta > Magnoliopsida > Fabales > Fabaceae > Gastrolobium > Gastrolobium villosum. The sequence goes on along the minus strand of JAVKPL010012263.1, from coordinate 34,921 downwards.
GTTACTGTATGTTGTTCCAAATCACTCAAATCATCAAAATTATAGCTCAAATTTTGATCCTCTAGCGGATGCTGCGTCCAATATAAGGGAAAGATGGGAGCATTGTCTTTTTCTCTCAAGAAAAATGGTCTTGCGTCTTTAGCCGGATAAATCTTGAAAAAATCCGTGGACCATTTATGAATCTTCCTTTGATAGGACTTACAAAATTTAACTTTACTTCTAAACGAGATCCAGCTCGAATGCGGTCCTATCACACTAAACAAACAAAAACGACTCAGGTGATTGAAAATGGTTGTAGGCCTTGCAGACCATCTTGTATACCCTTATAAAACCCCAGGCATTTGGGGTCAATTGTGATGGCGCCAGGTTCATATTTGCTAGCAACTTACATACAAAAGAAGAAAATGGCAGACGTCCTCCTAATGACAGAAAAATGGGCATACATCATTATGAAATGCCTAGCAGATACCTCCGCGCGTGCAGAACAAACGCGTTCGTTTAGCGGGACGACATCTATCTCCCACTTATCATCGTGAGCTTTTTCCAGGGTGATGTGGATGGCAGCCTTTAATTGTGCCAATTCTTCTGGAGAGCTGTATATGGAGGCAGTATCCTGTTAGTATATGGATGTCCTAGAGACAATCTTTTGATAAGAGTAGGACATATGTGGACCTTTTATATTGTCGCAAATAAATAATAAGCACTCTTTATCCTGTTTCATATTTTGTCTCAATATTATTTTTAATATATTATATGAGTAAACTGGATAAACCCCTTGGAATAAAATAGGTATCTCTTGAGTATCTGTGTTGAGATCACGATCATGAGAATTTAAGGATACCAGATGTTTATTCCTAATTTTATGTTCCTAGTCTAGAAACATTGAGAATGGGGATCAGTAATCTTGGGTAAGACTAGCACGACTTATCTACTTGTTTTCAGATACAAGGTAAAGACCTCATGAGCTACAGATATGGAGATGTCTTAACTAAAGTCGTGGGTGGACCTATAAAGGTATAGCTCGCACTGAACAGACCCACAAAGGGACTTTATGAGGAAATCTCACAAACAGTATAACTAGAGCAGTCTCTTAATATTTGGGTATGTCTTTCCTTAGACCAGAAGTTATCACTTAGACTGTGTTCTAGAAGACATGCTTTGATTGTATACCTCGTATGCCTGAAACATGGAGACTCATAGGTATACTTTTGGGCTTGTCCTGAAAGGGCACAGGGCTAGGGTAATAAGCTGAAGGAATTCGTCAAATCTCTATGAGGGATTAGGTTATCTGTAAACCGGATAAATCGGGATGACATTTACAGGACTCGGGAATCTCTGCATAGTAAAAGAGATCATGAGATGATATTCCTTTAGAGTCAGTAAATTGAAGATTCCCTATTTCGAATTAAAGCATACCCTAAACCGCAAGGGTCGATACATTTCCTCACCCTAGGTTTAATGGGAAGGTAACCAAGACCAAAGGAAATATATACGGTAACCAAATATATGTAATAGGATGATCATGTCATTAAACTAACTAGCTCTGGGGCAACAAAGCATTGCTAGTGCTCTGTATTTTCATTAAATGGGTTGTGGGCTTGTTGGGCCCAAGCACATTTATGTCAGTGGCTATGTTGGGCTTAATGGGTCACACATTAACACCTTATTGTCTTGATGATATAGCATTAAAGGTATTGGGCCTAATAAAGGTTGTTAGCCCAAGAAGAAGTTTGGATGCTCACCTAAGAGAGAAAGGGTGCATGGTACAAGTAATGGGCATGGATGGTCCAACATATTATTAAAATATTTAAATTTAGAATTTAAATTTAGAATTTGAATTTTGAATTTAAATATTTGAACGTTTAAATTTAAATGTTTGCATTCGAATTTGAATTGGCTATGAAAGGTTGTTTCATAACAAAAGGATAAGATAAGATCTTGTTGGAACAAATCCCAAGTATCAAGAGGAGATCTTTGGGAATCATCCAAGGCTGATTTGGGGCGCTGATTTTGGGGGCTTTTGATGGTCATATGATCAACCAAATAAGCTCAAATCAGATTTGGTTGGTTGAGAGAATAAGTGAGTAAGTTGGTTCAAATTTGAATGCAACTACTCAATATGTTTGGACTCTTTTTGAGCTGAATTAGGGCGCACCATATGGCTGGCCATATGATGGTTATTAAGTCAGATTTTGACTAGGTTTAGACTTAGTCTCATGAGAATAAGATAGGAGGTTGTTGGCTAGATTTGAATTGCAATAACTCCAGTTATTCCTCCTCCATTTGGGCGCTACATTAGGTCAGTTTTTTAGTGGAAAAATCTGATTTAATTTAATCATTCTCTCATCTCCTTGCGTGCTTCCTTTTGTGAGGTTCTCTTTAGGGTTTTATGAAAATTACCTAGCCTTTTCTCATAGTGTTCCATGCGCGACTTTTGTGATTTTTCATGCTGAGAATTAACTAATCTAAACACATTAACCTTGCCTCCTTCTTCTCCTATTGGGATGCCTAAAGTGCCTTCATTGTGGTGTTCGTTTGGTGGCTTTTCAAGAAGGGTTCTTGCATCTTGACGTAGGGTGGTGTGGATCAGCGTTAGAGGGTTTGAACCTTCAAACCTAACACTGATCATCTTGGAGTTTGAATCACGAACAAGGTATATCACACTATCTTAAAGTATGTATCTTGATTAGCATGTGTGATTCCTCTTTGAAAATTTTGTTTTCATCCTCACATGCCATCGGCCTTCAAGGCCATTTTCTTTCAAGTTGTATCAGAGCCCGGTTGCTTTACTATTGACGGGTGATGGTACTTTGCTTGTGAAACTTGTTTTCTCACGGTCAAAAGTTCTTTAAAGAGGTTAAAGATTGATTCTTTACATGTGGATATAAATTTCAATGCTTTAAAATGTTAAAATTGTCTTTAATGAACTTGATTAATATGATTATGGTGTTCATATATCTACGTGTACTCATGGTTTAGTTTCTTTATAATTCTTTGTGAAAGTTTTCAAAAGAAACATTTTTTTTTAAAAGGAATATGATTCTTCCATGATGTGAATATTCAAATGCCTTGTTTTCTCCATGATTTTATTTCAAGATGCATGAAATGTTCATGGCATATCTTGATCACATGAATAAAATTAGGGTTCTTGATCTTGATTTTGTGATCTTGATAATTCTGGGCTTTGGTTAGATGAATTGTTCATGATCATAGCATAGAATTTTTATGATAAAATTTCTCATACATGTGAATGTGTGGTTCGGCCATATTGAGATATGGTTATGTGTATGGTTTAATTTTTGTGTTCTTTGAGAAAGAATTGACAAAGATTTGAATTATGTATAATGATAGAAGATTCGGCCATTTTGGAAAATTAGGAGATTTTGATTCTTGTTTTGATATTTTAATTATTAATTATCAAGACATATGTGAGAACATGTTTAATATAATATTTTGTGCTTGCAAGTTGTCTGACTTTTCAGGTGCAAAAAGGGAAGGGGATGGTCATTGTGCCCGAATTTAAATTTTAAATTTTAAATTAAAGGTGTAATTTTCCTCTATTTAAATTAGAGGTGAAAATTTGAATTTTATATTTTGTATATTCATTTGTCCCACCAAAGATGTTTTGGAGTTTCTTTAATTATTTTGTAATTAGAGAATTAGGCTAGTGGCGTTTAGACGACAAGGAGCCGTGGCTTAAGAAGTAAGATGGACGAATGCACGAGCACCATGACCGTCTCAAATAAAATTGTCTTATATGCTTGTATGTTTTAAACGACTAGTATGCATGAGATAGTGTATCACGGATGTATCCTTTTATGTTTTTAAATGACTAGTATGCATGAATTGGACAAATAGCGTTTGTATGTATTATCATGCACGTCCAATTATGATTAGTGTAATCCGATAGATGTTTGACATATGTTACGACTAGCATGATAATAATACATATGTGTTTGATGAGACTTAGTAAACCCTAAATAAAAGGAACCCTTAAAGGAATTAATTATTAAGTGCATGATTACCTCCCACCACCAATATTACTTAAACTTCCTCTAAATAGTGGTGCTCCACAACTCAGTCGGGACCCACTATTTCATTGAGTAAGAGTAGTATTAGAAGTGTTAGACACTTAGGGTGCTGGTTAGTGCTTAACTGAGAACATGAGTTGCAGGCTCAGCCGGGCTCATGTGCTTAGGGTAATAGTGCTAGGATGGTTGCATGAGATGCACCACTAAGTGACAAGGAGTTGTCAACCTAATGTTAAGAGAGGGTATGAGATACTTTTGATAAAGATCAACCCATTATTTAATTTAATCTTGCGGTCTCAGACGAGGGTTAAATAATTAATCGCACTCTTAAAATCCCACTAAGGTAAAATCTAAAAGTAGTACAACCTTAAGTCAAAGTTTAAGGGTCGTTGACTTAGATAAAATAGTGGGAGGGGCAAATTATTTAAAGTCTTTAATAATTTGTTCTTATCATATGAAAATATATTAATTAATTTATCTTTACATTTTTTCAGTTTTTAGTATAACTAATCCACTCTCACTACGCTCAATACTCGATACGAACAAACTGACCGGTTCAAACTTTATGGACTGGTATCAGAACTTAAGAATTGTTCTCAGGGCCGAAAAGATAGCTTACGTCCTGGAAACTGATTTACCCCTAGCTCCTAAGGAAGGGGAAGCTGGTTATGAGACCTTCGATTTCGAAACTCATAGACAGCACATGGATGATAATATGATGGCAGTCTGCATTATGTTGGCATCCATGTCGCCTGAACTGTAAAAGCAGCATGAGCATATGGATGCTCCCTCTATTATCTTACATCTCAAGGAGTTGTATGATATTAAAGGCAGGCATGAGAGGTATGAGGCCTCTAGAGAATTGTTCTCATGTAGGATGTCTGAGAGCATGTCTGTGAGCAGTCATGTTCTTAAGATGATCGGACTCATTGAGAAGCTAGGAAATCTAGGCTTCGTGATGGATGTCGAGCTAAGTAATGACTTAGTCCTCACCTCACTTCCACCTTCCTTCAGTCAATTCATTATGAATTACAACATGCTGAAGTGTCTATCAAGAAGGATATGACACAAGCTCTTCTGATTGGTGGGCCTAGCAAGGCCAAGGGTAAGGGCAAGGAGCCTACGAAAGGTGACTCCCTTAAGCCCAAAGGAAAATCCAAAAAGAAGACAGGCAAAAAGAAGGGTAAGAGTGCACCCAAGGACAAAAGCGATGCAGAGTTCTTCCATTGTGGCAAGAAAGGCCATTAGAAGAGTTTTGTTAATTTAGCAAGTGTACTAGTCAAACAAGTAATAAAATGATGAGTAAAGATTGTTCCCACGAGGATTTGTGTCAAACATTGAGTGACCATTTGTTATTAAGTTGAATCAACCAAAAGATTCTGAATTGCATTGATTTTTTGTCACCAGAAATTGAATTGAATTGCATAAAAACTTGGAAAACAAATAAAATGTGATTATAATTTAAACAAGTAGTCAGATGTCAATTTTCCTCAAGCATGAATTTATGGATGAACCAATTTCCATAATGAATTATCTACTATGTGATGTTGATCAAACTTTTTCTTATTATCAAGATGTAATGTCTTACTACCCTGATAGATACATTAATCATAAACCCCAATGTCTTGGTGATTCCCTTCTTAATACATGCATTAATTACTAAGTTCTTAAGATCACATCAGAATCCTAGCATCAATGTCTTGACTACTAGAACTCTTATAATGAAGTTGTCAAATATAGAAACAATGTAAACATGTATGTTCTACAATATTCCTTTAACATGAAGAATTAATCAAGATTACTTCATACAATCACATAATAGATAAACAAAACATCTAATTAACCATTCACAAATTCACACTTGAGTTCCATTGAATCAGACTACAAAGGACTCTACTCAGACATAATTGAAACACAAACAAGATAAGATGAAAGAGAAACTCCATTGTCATGATAGTGAGTCTTCAATTTTCAAGTGCAATAACGTAGGAAATATTAACTAATACAAACTACTCTTAAGAATTTGGGAAGTAAAAGAGAGAGAAGTCAATCAGAGGATCTGATCTAGGAGAGAGAGATATGATAGATGATATATGTCAGAATGTGAAGGCCTTTGCCTTTTATAGTGTTACAATTTACAACTGAAAACTAACATGGGCGCTAAAACGTTCTTGATGGGCATTTTAGCATCCATGTTTGACGGATGTCCAACTTCTTTCAACTGTATTGGGCGCTAAAACGTGATCTGTTGAATGTTTTAGCGTCCATATATGGTGGATGCATAACTGCTTTCAACTGACTCCAATGCTGAAACACTTAGCTTGGACGTTTTAGCGTGCAAGACCAGAAACTTTTCCAACAGTAGTACGCTAAAATGTTAGTGTTGGACGTTTTAGCACTCAGCACCAGCAACTTTTGTCCTCAGATTGCAGCATCGCGCTAAAACGGTCTGTGTGGACGTTTTAGCGCTCAACACTTAGGCATTCTCCCTTTCTTCAGAATCTTCTTCCTTTTTTCTGCTGCTCCTTAAGCTTCATTTCCCTACAAGACAGTGTAAATTTTCAACAAAGCTTTCAGAACTTGCACTTGAGGGATTTCCAGAACATTAAACTCTTTTTCATCCAATTAATCACACAAATTGATACTAATTCATGCTGAAAAACCTGATGAACTAGGGGTTTATCACAATTCCCAGATTTGGACATTGTTGTCCTCAGTAATGCACTTACAACAGAGAAAGATTCAAGATTCTGTACAGATGAAACTCATGAGGATGGACTTCAATTAACAACAGATCACTTTGATACAAACTTATAACCATGCAATCTCTTATTTCTTATGACTTGTCTAACTTCAAATGTGACTTTTCAACAGATCAGTAAAGATAATATACAGAGACTTCCAAACAACATCACTCCCTCACTAGGAAATTCTCAAAAATTGTGAGAATTTTAACACTCTTGCACACTAGTGTTTAAGGATGTACTTATCACTCATTCTTCACTGCACTCAAACTACCATAAGCTTTCCCATCTTCTCACTGTTTACAGTAACAATGATCCATAAGGTAGATCAAAAGGTCTTGGTATGATTGGCAATGAGGCTTGGTATGTGGCTTGACTAGAGGTAAGGATTTCTGTCAAAGGAGAAGTTCAGATCAAATGAATCAGATTCAGATAAGATAGGAGATCACAATATTTATCAATTTCTTCCTAATTCCCCGAACTTTCTTCCTTTTTATTCCTTATTCTTTTCTTTGAATCCTTCTTCCTCCTTTTCTTCCTGACACTTTGTGTCTTTGACAAAAAAAAATTATTTTTCTTCCTTTTTCTTTCAGACACTTTGTGTCTTTAATACTTTCCTCTGTCTCTTCTGAACACTTTGTGTTTCATACCCTGTTCTTTCTTTTCCTTCCTTCTTTCTTATGTTTCCAACGCCTTGTACATTCACTTATTTCAAAAACACTTTCCTTCCCATAGAACACTCCATCCCTTATCACTTATCTGAAACTTTTAATCTGGAGGATTGGAATAACTGTGGTTCTTGGTTTTATAAACAACAGGCTGGACTCAAGGGTTTCATGCAATGTACACATTAAAGGTTGGCCATTTGTCTTTCTGGTTCAAGAAGGAAATACCTCTACCCTACACATCATCAACCATTTCAAGCAAGAAACAAGGCAAGTTCTAGAGTTACTCATGCAGTGAACTGCTCTCTGAACAAAATTTTTCTTCTGTATAGGCTCAAGTTCCTCAGAGTTCAGAGTGCATGCTTGACTTCCTCTCTATGCATCAAAACTAATCTCTCTACTCTTACACTTTGAATGGGTCATGCAATCATTTCATTTCTCAACATGCAAGGCATAAGATTGTATCCTTAATTTGATCAATCATCTAAAATTTTGATCAGTCAAATCCTCATGGAATTTCATATAAAAAAACTGAAATCCAAATTCTGAACTGCAACTAACATCTATATTACACTAAAACTTATTCACACAGAAAACTTAAAGAAAAGAGGTTGAGTTGTTTCCCTGTTTTGGCTCATCCACTCGTGTGACATCTCCATGGAGTTCGCATGCCATTCAATCACACCCCAATTCCCAGATTTAAACGTTGTTGTCCCTAGCAACTAATTTAAATCTAAAACAGCAGTGGATCATTGAAACACATTCATATATCATTCAATAGCATCAGTACTATCGCAATGTGTATAAATCAAAACAGTGAATCTCAATGTACTAAACCAATGTACAAAATAAAACCAATAACAAAATGAAACTAAAATAACAATAAAACAACGGAAAATAGTAAAATCAAGAGTCCATGTGAGACTCTATATCCTCCTCATCTGTGTCAAAAGGATCTCCTGGATCTGAATGAGGAAGTGGTGTATAATTAGCATCACCAACTTGATCCTTTTTCTATACCAGTACTCTCTCCAACCGATGGGACTCTAGCATCTTGATCAGCAGCAGGTAAATCACTAGATTCCCAAGCAGCAGCCATAGCAGCCTCCTCTTTATCAGCACGCTCCTCAAAGTATGCTGTAGCAGCTGCTTCAAATTCATCGTCCTCCTCAGAATGAGGGTACACTGCAGGCTGATATTCTTCTGACTGAAGTCCTTGGGCCTTACAGAGGGCCATCGTCATCTGAAACAACTTCGTTTGACATGATCTTTGATCAACTTGCATAAATTTCAAGCGTCTGCGTAAATACCCCAGACGGACCTCTGTGTTGATCAGCCACTGCTCGGATGATCGACTCAGATGTGGTGTTCGAGAGCTTTCCCCTTCCATCTATTTCTTGCCTGGAGTCAAACCTGTGGGTCCTTCTCCTCCAATCTTCAACTGTCCCCTGATCAGCTTGGCATCAATTTGGGGGTGCAACTTAACTGGCACCCCATTATCAGTAACATCAACACCAGCTTTCTGACACAGGAGCTGGATCAAAGAGCAGTGACCCAATGCAGCAGAACTGCTATCAGAGTGGGACATATCATAGATGTTGTCTTGAAGAAGGATTGGAAGCTCCATTTTCCCTTTGGTCATGATAGTGTATATCAGGACAGCTCTCATCAGATTGACCTCCGCTTGGTTGGAGAAAGGCATAACATTAGAGACCACGAAATGGAACCAAACTCGGGCCTCTCCATTAAGGTGCCTCAACCACAACAACTTAGGATTTACCTTATCCTTTGTCATTTCCCATTTTTCACCGGGCTTGGCTTTGGTTTGTAATACAGGCTCAGCTTCCCCCAAGTTGGTCCAAGTCTCAAAATCTGGGTGGCTTCTCCTTGGTGGTATTTCAATGTTCTGCCAATTTTTCTTAAACTCACAGCTGGTGTTATGAATGTAATCACAATGCCAGATCTTCAGAAGCTTCTGAATAGTGTGGGCATCATATTTTACCTTTTTTCCTCTCACCCAACTGGAGAAATGTCTCTTGCCACCCTCATCACCATTATAGGCATTGGCATAGAATTCCCTGGCTATGGTCGGGCTGCTGTCAACTAGAATCTCACCGAAGGTCACCCATTCCCTCTTCTGCAGCTGGGGCTGGAACTCCGGATATTCATCCTTGTCCAGGAGGAATTTCCTCTCCCTAACAAATGGCCTGGAAGAGGTTTTGGTATTGAAACGAACCTCGTGATCAGCACTCTTCCAGAAATGGGCATTATATGTAGGGGAGGTGGTGTAGGCTCACATGCTTGAGTCACCCTGGACCTCTTCTTTCCAGTCTTCTTGGGTGGAGGTGTAGACATGATCCTGAACATAAAAGGAAACTAGTATATCATTGAAGAGCATTGGTTTCAATTCCCAGATTTAAATTGAATAAGTGGATCAATTAAATCCCAATCATGTTAGTAAACACCCCCCACATTACATAAATCAGCAGCCTAAATCATGTATGCAGCAGAGCCTGAGCGCTAAAACTTTCATATTGAGCGTTTTAGCGTCCTGGCCGTATGCGTGTGTATAACAGGATGGAGCGCTAAAACGTCGCTGGAAAGCGTTTTAGCGCTCGGGCAATTTTTGGGTCAGGCAATATCGCAAACAGTTGGTGTGTGTGTGTGTGTGTGTGCAAATGCCAAATTTGTAAAATAGATGGGGAGTACTCATATCCCCAAAATCAATGTACAATAATTAGCACAACACAACAACAACCGGGCATATATGAAATAAAGACTTGGAAGCATTTGAATAACACATGAAAATCAAAAACTAATGAACCCTTCTTCCATGGTGGTACATACAGATTTCGCCCTTGGGTGCTAGGATTCCTCTGGTCATACCATACCCCATTCACTTCTGCTTGTTCTATAGATACCCCATAATCACAATCATCTGTAACATGGCTTTTCCCACAAATTGCACACACACAATTAGTGTCCACAGAAGCAACCTTTTGAGAGGATAGTTGCTTAGTGAGAGCATCCAACTGTTGTTGTTGCTCTTTTTGAATCTGTGTCAACTGATCATTCTTGGCCAACAAGGCATCATACCCATCCAGCTTAATAATTCCTGTCCTTCTGTCATTCACAGGAGCATTGTCAAACTCCTGAGATGCTAAGGACTCAAAGATGTCAAGGGCTTCCTGAGGGGTCTTGGTCGTCAATGAACCACCTGCTGTGGCATTCACCAATGTCCTGGTGTTGGTTGTCAACCCTTGAAGGAATATTGCTGCTTGACTCCACACTTTTTTTCCATGTTGTAGACATTTCCTCGAGAGTGTCTTGAACCTCTCCCAGGCCTCATAGATAGACTCTGACTCCTTCTGCTTGAATCCTGTGATCTCATCCTTCAACTTTTCCCTCTTGGATTCTGTAAAGAATCTGGCTAAAAACTTGGTCTGCGGGTCATCCCAAGTTGTAATACTCCCTTGTGGTAGTGACTGCAACCATCTCCTGGCATCATCCTTCAGAGAATGAGTAAATAGCCTCAGCAGAATGGCATCTCTGGTCACTCCATTGATTTTCACAGTGTCACTCAACAGCAAAAAATTCTCAATGTGCAGGTATGGATCTTCTGCACTTGTTCCAGTAAATTGTTCCTTCTGCACCAACTATACTAGTGTAGACTTCAATTCGGAATTGTTGGGCTCCACAGTAGGTCTAACCACACTTCCAATGGGTGGAATGACAGCAGGAGTCATGTAATCTCCCAGTGTCCTCTGTGGTGGTTGCACATGATTCTCTGCCATGATCTCTTCCTGTATTGTAGTACTTGGTTCACCACTTGGTTCACCCTTTTCCAGCAATTGCCTTCTTCTGGCTGCCCTTATGTTCCTTCTGATTGTCCTTTCTAATTCTGGGTCAAACAAAAAAGAGTTTTGATCAATAGTACTCATACACCAGAATTACAAGAGAACAAAAATTCATACAAAAAATATAAAGTGCTGAAAATAAAAAATTCAATCTCAACAATTATTGGTATCTGTCAATGTTGAAAAACAAATCCCCGGCAACGGCGCCAAAAACTTTTGGTTAATTTAGCAAGTGTACTAGTCAAACAAGTAATAAAATGATGAGTAAAGATCGTTCCCACGAGGATTTGTGTCAAGCATTGAGTGACCATATGTTATTAAGTTGAATCAACCAAAAGATTCTGAATTGAATTCTTGTCACCAGAAATTGAATTTAATTGCATAAAAACTTGATAAACAAATAAAATGTGATTATAATTTAAACAAGTAGTCAGATGTCAATTTCCCTCAAGCGTGAATTTATGGATGAACCAATTTCCATAATGAATTATCTACTATGTGATGTTGATCAACCTTTTTCTTATCATCAAGATGTAATGTCTTACTACCCTCATAGATACATTAATCAGAAGCCCCAATGTCTTGGTGATTCATTCTTAATACATGCATTAATTACTAAGGTCTTAAGATCACATCAGAATCTTAGCATCAATGTCTTGACTACTAGAACTCTGATGATGAAGTTGTCAAATATAGAAACAATGTAAACATGTCTGTTCTACAATATTCCTTTAACATGAAGAATTAATCAAGACAACTTCATACAATCACATAATAGATAAACAAAACATCTAATTAACCATTCACAAATTCACACTTGAGTTCCATTGAATCAGACTACAAAGGACTCTACTCAGACATAATTGAAATACAAACAAGAGAAGAAGAAAGAGAAAACTCCATTGTCATGATAGTGAGTCTTCAATTTCAAGTGCAATTACATAGGAAATATTAACTAATACAAACTACTCCTAAGAATTTGGAAAGTAAAAGAGAGAGAAGTCAGATCAGAGGATCTGATCTAGGAGAGAGAGATATGATAGATGATATATGTCAAAATGTGAAGGCCTTTGCCTTTTATAGTGTTACAATTTACAACTGAAAACTAACATGGGCGCTAAAACGTTCTTGATGGGCATTTTAGCATCCATGTTTGACGGATGTCCAACTGCTTTCAACTGTATTGGGCGCTAAAACGTGAACTGTTGAACGTTTTAGCGTCCATATTTGGTGGATGCTCAACTGCTTTCAACTGACTCCACGCTAAAACACTTAGCTTGGACATTTTAGCGTGCAAGACCAGAAACTTTTCCAATAGCAGCGCGCTAAAACGTTAGTGTTGGACGTTTTAGCGCTCAGCACCAGCAACTTTTGTCCTCAGATTGCAGCATCTCGCTAAAACGGTCTGTGTGGATGTTTTAGCGCTCAACACTTAGGAATTCTCCCTTTCTTCAGAATCTTCTTCCTTCTTTCTACTGCTCCTTAAGCTTCATTTCCCTACAAGACAGTGTAGGTTTTCAGCAAAGCTTTTAGAACTTGCACTTGAGGGATTTCCAGGACATTAACCTCTTTTTCATCCAATTAATCACACAAATTGATACTAATTCATGCTGAAAGACCTGATGAACTAGGGGTTTATCAAAGAGGAATTGTCTAGACTACCTGAAGAGTGTGAAGGACAAGAAGCATGGTGATGCTTCTGCATCAGGTATTTACATGATTGAGATAAATTATTCTGGTGCTAATCCGACTTCATGGGTATTGGATACCGGTTGTGGTTCGCATATCTGCAATACGCTGCAGGTGCTTAGGAGCCCTAAAAGATTGGAGAAGAACGAGGTAGACCTCCGCGTTGGTAATGGAGCAAGAGTTGCTGCTCATGCTGTTGGAGATACCGACCTCATTTTGCCTACGGGCCTTTTATTGCATTTGAATAATTGTCTTTATGTTCCTAGCATTTCTAGAAACATTATTTCTATTTCTTGTTTAGAATAAGATGGTTTTGCTTTCACTATTAGGGATGGTACATTTTCTATCATCTCGAATGATATTATTTTTGGTACTGCTTCTTTAATAAATGACTTATATGTTTTGGAAATGGGAACTGAAGTGCTAAATGTAAATGTGAAACGACCTAGGACAGATAATCAATCCTATCTTTGACACTGTAGACTAGGGCACATAAATGAAACAAGATTGTCTAGGATGCATAGAGATGGATACCTGGGCTCTATGGATTTGGAATCCTATGGACAATGTGAATCTTGTCTAGCTGGGAAAATGACTCCTCACAAGCCTAAAGGGCTTGAGAGTCATAGGGCTAGTGAGTTATTAGAACTCATTCACTCTTATGTTTGTGGTCCAATGTCTACAGAGGCTAGAGGAGGATACTCCTATTTCATTACCTTTACTGATGATAAATCGAGATTTGGGTACGTGTACCTAATGAGATATAAATCCGAAGCTTTTGAAAAATTCAAAGAATTTAGGAATGAAGTAAAGAAACATCGTAGCAAGATGATTAAGACATTGCGATTAGATCGTGGTGGTGAATATCTGAGCCATGAGTTTCAGGATTATCTGAGAGAAAATGGAATTCTCTCACAGTTTACTGTACCTTACACACCACACCAAAATGGTGTCTCCAAAAGGAGAAACAGGACCTTATTAGACATGGTCAGGTCTATGATGAGTGAGACTCAACTTCCAAAATCATTTTGGGGATATGCCTTATTCACCTTAAATGGTGGGATAGTATCTTGGAAGATTTCGAAGCAGGAGACAACGGCAGATTCAACGACAGAAGCTGAATACATAGCTGTTTCTCAAGCGTCTAAGGAGGCAGTGTGGATCAAGAAGTTCATATCTGAACTAGGGGTGGTTCCAAGCGTGAATGAGCCCATACAGTTGCTTTGCGATAACACAGGAGCCATTGCGCAGTCAAAGGAACCTAGGTCTCATCAAAGATCTAAGCACGTGCTCCGCAGATATCACATGATTAGAGAAATCATTGATAGAATGGATGTAAAGATGGATTATGTTCCCACAGATGATAACCTAGCCGATTCTCTGGCGAAGGCTGTTTCTCAGAGAAAACATGATAGTCATTATGAGGCTTTGGGTATACGACTTAGGTCAGATTGGCTTTAGGCCAAGTGGGATCTTGTTAGTATATGGATGTCCTAGAGACAATCTTTTGATTAGATTAGGACATATGTGGGCCTTTTATATTGTCGCAAATAAATAATAAGCACTCTTTATCCTGTTTCGTATTTTTTCTCAATATGTTTGTTAATATATTATATGAGTAACTGGATAAACACCTTGGAATAAAATAAGTATCTCTTGAGTATCTTTGATGAGATCACGATCATGAGGATTTAAGGATACCAGATGTTTATTCCTAATTTTATGTTCCTAGTCTAGAGACACAGAGAATGAGGATCAGTAATCTCAGGTAAGACTAGCACGACTTATCTACTTGTATTCAGATACAAGGTAAAGACCGCATGAGCTACAAATATGGAGATGTCTTAGCTAAAGTCGTGGGTGGACCTATAAGGGTATAGCTCACACTGAACAGACCAACAAAGAGACTATATGAGGAAATCTCACAAACAGTATCATTAGAGCAGTCTCTTAATATTTGGGTATGTCTTTCCTTAGACCAAAAGTTATCACCTAGACTGTGTTCTAGAAGACATGCTGTAACATCCCACGTAAGTAAGAAAAATATATATTGCTATGAGGCTTATGGGCATTATGTTAAATTTGAGTATGCGCATTGCTTGCTTTGATTTCTAGTTATATAGTATTTGTATGAATTAATATTGCGTTAGGGAATTATTGAATTATAATAATAGGTGAGAATTTATTTTGGGCATGTGGAATTTTAGTTAAATCTTATAAGAATAAATTACTAGTAGCATGTAGAAGGAATTGAAATAATTTAAAAGACATGGAAAGTTATAACTATTGGGCTGGTCATAATATACCATAGAATTGTAGAGTTTGGACTTGAGCGTTTGGGTTGGTCAAGTTTTTATGGGCTTAGGGAACAAATAAGATTCAACCCATCTCTCTTTTATCTTGCCTTATTTTAGAATCCTCACAAAGCAACATATGGGCTGGTACATTTTTGATCTCTAAGTTATGTTTGGGCCGAAGTCTTAGGGCCTTAGGAGGTATCCATGAGTCAGCCTAATTCACTTGCAATTTACCCTAATTTCACACTAGTGATCCTCCAAGTCAGCCCTCATTGGTTAGTCATCTCTTCATGCCAAGACTCAACCATATTCCTCCTCCTTTTGTGTGCATAGGGCTTCTCAAAATTCTGATCCCTGCTGCACATATCACAAAGTAAGTCAGCCTTGCCCCTCTTTTCCCTGTCACATGCGCTTGGGAGTGTCAAAAGGAAGATGATAGCTTGTGGCACCTTCCAAACTCAGCCAGCTTTAAAGATATGCAGCCAATAAGGATCCTATGGTCAGATTGCATGTAAAATGCTTGGGCAGAAAATTCTGCATCCAATTACTCCTTCTATTTGAGTGCCCCAAGAGAGAACAGCTTAAGCATATTACTGATCTGACCTGCATTTTATAAAACCAACCTTCAGCCCCACTTTCCTTCATTTAAGCGCTGATTGAAGAAGGTTTTATTGGAGGAATCATCTTGTCAAACAGAACCAAACTCAGCCTCATCCCTACCTTATCACCACCCTTGAGCGCACCATAGGGAGAGAAGAACAACTTAAACTCTTGTTGCTTTCTTTGAACGGTCATCAGCTTGAGGATTGGAGCTGTTGTTTTAGTGGAGCTAAGGGATTGGGGTGTTGCTCCCTGTTTTGTCCCATTTTCTAGTGAACTTGCAAGAGGTAGGCACCAAATCCTCTCTTCTCTTTTTCTTTCCCTAACTCAAACTGTGAAGCTTGATAAGAAGTGGTCTTTTATTTTTATTCAGCCATTTTATTTCTGTCATATTGAGTCTCTAGGGGTCACAGCCTGAATGCATAAAGATAATAACTTAGAAACGATTGTGTAATTAAGTTATGGGCTATTTGGGGTGACTTGGTATATCTCTAAATTTTTATGAATCATAATGTTAAGAGCAGCATGTTTAGAAGCCCCACTTGTAGCGCACCTTAGAGAGAATAGTTGAGTTTTGAAATAAATTATCCTTGATGTTTGGTTACATGAAATCAATTCTGTTTTAGTGAGTCTAAAGGTGTCCTAAGCTCCATTTAAATTAAAGGTACAACATGATAAAGAGGTCCCTCTTTAGCGCATTGTATGACTAGATAAATAGGAATCTTATGAATTATATTTTGAGTAATTGTAGTGTTGAAACCGATTTTGTTTGGGCTTAATTAGTCATTGTTAAATGTTGGTAAAAATTAATTCGAAGTCAGTATGTTGTTGGGGAAGGATCCTGAATGGCCGAATGGAGTCCATGAACCATTTAAACTTGGAAAACTTGTTGGTAGTTTTTAGGAATCGTTTGGGATGTATTTTGATTTGTGGCACTTCTATATTAGGTGCGTAAGACCTTTGAAACTTTGGATATATGCTGCTGCCCGGTAAAATACTTGTGACGTTTGAGGTAAGTGTGTGGTGACACTACCTTCTTGCTTGCTAGTTGGAGCACGAAGCTTGACCGTAGCTCCGTATTTTGGTATTATGTATATATTTGAAATCTGCTTGTCTTGAAGTCTTGAATCTCTTGTTTTTATATATGCTGCAGCCTTGAGATATTAAATGTTAAATCTTGAATATTATCTAGACATACATGTGCATTCATGAAGTTTTATCTTGTATGATGTGTGTGACACAAGACATAACATTCATGCATAAATTCCATGTTGCAATCAAAATTATTTTTGAAAACTATGCATACGTTTGAGCACACATCATGTAGGCATTCCCTACGGTACCAGGGTCTTGGGACAGTTGGCTTCAGTTCGCATAGGTCGCAGTTGGAACCCTCTTGAGGAGCCATTAAGGGAACTCCACTGTGCTTGATAGTACGTGCACCATAGTGCTATGAACGTACTCTTGGCGTTATATACGCATCTTGACTAGTTATCTTGGCAGCATATGTATATGTATATTTAAGCTTGTTTACGTTAGTTATTTCTGTATCTAGCAAATGCTTTTGCATTCTAGTTTTGTCATCACTCTACTGGGATATTTTTCTCACCCCTTTGGGGCTGCTATTTTGATAAAATGGCAGGAGGACGGAAGAGCATATGAAGACTTGATTTTAAGGACATTTGCCATACGTGTTGTTGTATGTGTTGTTGGTTGGACCTTGGATGTTACTGATTTACTTGTTTGGATGATTGTACTAAGTTAAGGAGTTGAATTATTGTTGGATTTTAGACTTTGATGACTCTTTAGTAATTTGGGAAAATCCTGAAAAGGTTTTGGTGAAAATAAAATTCTGAACTGTATACCTCGTCTGCCTGAAACATGGAGACTCATAGGTATACTTTTGGGCATGTCCTGAAAGAGCACAGGTCTAGGGTGATAAGCTGAAGGAATTGGTCAAATCTCTGTGAGGGATTAGGTTATCTGTAGATCGGAGAAATCAGGATGACATTTACAGGACTCGGGAATCTATGCATAGTAAAAGAGATCATGAGATGATCTGCCTTTAGAGTCAGTAAATTGAAGATTCCCTATTTTGAATTAAAGCTTACCCTAAACCGCAAGGGTTGATACATTTCCTCACCCTAGATTTAATAGGAAGGTAACCAAGACGAAAGGAAATACATACGGTAACCAAATATATGTAATAGGATGACCATGTCATTAACCTAACTAGCTCTGGGGCAACAAAGCATTGCTAGTGCTCTGTGTTTTCATTAAATGGGTTGTAGGCTTGTTGGGCCCGAGCCCATTTATGTCAGTGGCTATGTTGGGCCTAATGGGTCACACACTAACACCTTATTGTCTTGATGATATAACTTGAAAGGTATTGGGCCTAATAAATGTTGTTAGGCCAAGAAGAAGTTTGCAAACCCACCTAAGAGGGAAAGGGCGCATGGTGCAAGTAATGGGCTTGGATGGTCCAAGACATTATTAATTAATTTAATTAGTTAAATTAATTATCAAATATTTAAATTTTGAATTTGAATTTTGAATTTAAATGTTTGAATTCGAATATGAATTGGCTATGATGATTTGGGGCGCTAATTTTGTTGGAACAAATCCCAAGTATCAATAGGAGATCTTTGGGCATCATCCAAGGATGATTTGGGGCGCTAATTTTGGGGGATTTTGATGGTCATATGATCAACCAAATAAGCTCAAATCAGATTTGGTTGGTTGAGAGAATAAGTGAGTTAGTTGATTCAAATTTGAATGCAACTACTCAATGTATTTGGACTCTTTTTGGGCAGAATTAGGGCGCATCATATGACTGCCATATGATGGTTATTAAGTCAGATTTTGACTAGGTTTAGACTTAGTCTCATGAGGATAAGATAAGAGGTTGTTGGCTAGATTTGAATTGCAACAACTCCACTTATTCCTCCTCCATTTGAGCTCTACATTAGGTCAGTATTTTAGTGGAAAAATCTGATTTAATTCAGTCATTCTCTCATTTCCTTGTGTGCTTCCTTTTGTGAGGTTCTCTTTAGGGTTTTATGAAAATTACCTAGCCTTTTCTCATAGTGTTCCATGCGCCACTTTTGTGATTTTTCATGCTGAAAATTCGCTCATCTAAACATATTGACCTTGCCTCCTTCTTCTCCTATTGGGACGCCTAAAGTGCCATCCTTGTGGTGTTTGTTCGGTGGCTTTTCAAGAAGGGTTCTTGCATCTTGACGTAGGGTGGTGTGGATCAACGTTAGAGGGTTTGAACCTTCAAACCTAACACTGATCATCTTGGAGTTTGAATCACGAACAAGGTATATCACACTGTCTTAAAGTATGTATCTTGATTAGCATGTGTGATTCTGCTTTGAAAATTTTGTTTTCATCCTCACATGCCATCGGTCTTCAAGGCCATTTTCTTTCATATGCAAAACAGTATCTGATACCCAGCTCAGGGACTCGTCATCCCGAAGATTACGCTTGATTAGGGATCCTTCAGGATCGATCTGTAGCGCTTTCTTCTTCGACTCAGTATTAATCTGTAGTGCCTTTTTCTTCGTATTAGGATTCAGCTTTTGCTTCTTCTTGTCACCAGCACCGCGCCTTGCCATAATTTCCTTTATCTTAGGCGAAACGAAATCTGATTCAGAAGAAAAAGAATCAGTAGAGGAGGACGAATCAGAAGAAGAGATAGCAAATGCAGATTTATAATTATCAAAATTTCTTTTCTTATGGCTATCGGTCGTGGGGTACCCGGATGTAATCCAAAAAAAGATTTCTTTTCTTATAGGGATACCCCACCGGGTATATCACGTTTAATGGCAAGGGACTTGGACTCCTTTGACCAGGATGATCTCGCGCGGTGGGAGAAATATCGCGCGAAGAGGATGAAGGGGAAGACTTAGGGTTTGCAGTATTCCAGACCTAGGACGACAATCAGAACTCCAAGCAGAGTCACTCGAAATCAAAATGGAACCATTCATTTTAAAAGAAACTTTGGGAAAAAGAGATGAGCTTTGTTGAGAAAGGGTTTTTGAATTATCGCGATTAGGTTTTCACGAAGAAGAACCAACTTCGAACCGTCGAACATAAGGCGTGTTGTTATCATATACAAATGCCTTTTTCCAGGGAGCGGCACACTTGTTAGTAAGCCATGCTTCCCCGGTTCCAAATGACCTCGACCTAGGTAACGACCTAGGTGGGGGACTGGATGAGCCAGACCGCTCGGATAATGTGATGAAATTCACAAATTTGCGACTATCAGACATACCCCAAGCTCGAAGTGAAAAATGAAACAGATGAAGTAATAAAAAGTAAAATTAGACGAAGAACATACCTGAGATTTATACTTCAGGTGAATCAACAAAGAACAGGACGTGTCAACACCACAAGGGA
This sequence comes from Gastrolobium villosum, assembly GCA_032173675.1. Lineage (NCBI taxonomy): Eukaryota > Viridiplantae > Streptophyta > Magnoliopsida > Fabales > Fabaceae > Gastrolobium > Gastrolobium villosum. The sequence continues at coordinate 14,634 of JAVKPL010012263.1, read as the reverse complement.
GCAGTAACAATCAAAGGAGAAGGAAGCAGAAGAACTTCGGCAACAGTGAGTAAGTGCTTGGAATGATTTCCCTCCAAACCCACTAGCTCGTTTACACTTCAAAATAGCCCACTCTTGCCATTAAACACCCACGTAATTGCGATAACATTTAATGCTTCTGACAATTAACATTTAATCAACCGTTTTTAAGTGGCTAAAATCATGATGATTCTTCAACATAAACATTGTGGCATCAAATGATCGCGCCCAAACTATCACACACAAACACATATATATACCCCGTAGCTTTGCCACATGGCAAAACTACAAGATAGGGAGCAACTAATCTGGATAAAATATAGTAGGCCCATTAGAGGCCCAAAGACATACAACAAGGCTCACTCTCACGAGGGCCCAGAACTAAGCGTGATGGCCACCATCGTGTATGACGCGACGCGATGCCCCCAACGCGCATGAAAATGCCCTTTGGCATAACTTCAGAGGTAAGTAAGCTATCTTAAGAACTAATACGAACTCACCGCGCCAGAGGACAGCACCAGCTCGCCGCTACACTATCAAGATAGCCTGGCACTAAGAAGATAAGGCTATTAAGGCTCTAGCCAAACCTGCAACCTAAATATGGCCAATCAGAGGCCATACCGCCTTCTGAAGGCGACATCAGAACCACAATAAAAAGAGAGGGTACACACCCAGGTACAATCATCTAATTCATTAAGAACATACATAAACATGCCTCTGATACTGACTTAAGTATCAGAGTGTCATTGCAAGTACCTCCCCCATCCAGTTTCAACCATTGCGCCAACAAAGGATCAAAGGCCTAACATCATCATCAACTTCCTCCAGCCCAAGAAGCAGAGTATCATCATCACTTCAACCGTGTGTGATTAGGCCCGATATACATTGGCCATTCCATATTGTATTTGGTCTGATCAGTGTCATTTCTACGATTTACGTTTCTACCGCTCCTTCCGTTTCTACATAGAAACTCAACTTTGACAACATTGATCTTAATGTGACTTCATAAGATTAGATTTTGTAAATTTATGTAATCAGTGTTCTGTAAATTCAAGATAAGATTGCCTATTATATATCCATACAATAGATTTGATAGATTCTGCAAATATAGCATGATCGCTATAGCCCTTGGTTACTCTTTTGTAAAGAGCAGTTGAAGTTAATGACAGATTTCGGTAGTTAAAAGGGTATTTACATTGATATGAAAATTAATGGGGATAATTCTACCTTTTTTTGGCAGTAAGATAGTTGATGATCTACAAAAATTTTAGTTTTCAAGAGATAAATGCTTATTACTCACATGAGGAAGAGAGGAGTCCTTTTAAGATGATAGTTTTTGGGTTGTAACATTTTATTTATTTATTTTTAAAAAAGGCCAAAGTAAATACATGGGCATGACTAATTTATGTATCCAACCACATCAACACATCTTAATTATCTAAGGTACCAGTATACTGTATCAATGTCTTCATTGCAGAAATCTCAATAATGCAGCAACACCACACAAATTAGTGGAAAATCAGTCTACAGATTAGGAATAAGATTCAAAAATATTCCCTTCTGACAACATCTTTTTACGATATTTTGGGCCTCTTCAACACGGTCTTGCTGGAGCAATGTTTTAACAATTAAGTTGCATATATATGAATCAGGAGAGCAACCACTTGTCTCCATTGAGTAAAACATCTTCTTGGCTTCCTCTAATCTCCCAGATTCAGACAGTGCCTCTATAAAAGCACTGTACGTGTAATTGTCAGGATTCAAGCCAGATCTTGACATTGAATCAAAAAGCTTTTTAGCTTTCTCAACCTTGTTTATCCTACAGAAAATTTGAATCAAAGCATTATATGTGTATGTGTCAGGGCTTATTCCTTCCTTTTGCATTCTTCTTAAAAGTTTCACTGATCTTGAAACATCCCCAATGGCACATAAAGATCGAATCAATATATTGTAAATGATAGCATTTGGATTGATGCCCCACTCAATCATCTCAGTAAAGCATTCAAAAGCTTCCTCAGTCCTCTTCATTCGACAGAGTCCATCAATTATAGAACTAAAAGTGAAGATATCAGGTTTAAGTCCATTTCCTAAAAGCATCTCCAGCAGCTCTCGTGCCTTGACTATTGCTCCATCCTTGCAATAGCCATTAATAAGGGTATTGAAAGTAACAAGGCTGGGATTGAAGCCTCTAAGCTGAATGTCTCTGAAAACCTCAGATGCTCTGTCCATCAATTTAGCTCTGCAGAAGCAATTAATTACCATGTTATATGAAAAGACATTTGAAATTAGTCCATCCCTAATCATTTGATCGGAAATTCGATCCCCTTCCTCTCTCCGTTCACCCTTGAATGAGGCTTCAATAAGTGCAAGATAAGTACCAAGGCTTGGCTGCACACCTTGCTTTCTGAAAATTTCAAATATCTCACATGTCTCATTCAGCTCTGCTTCCTTAACCAAACAAGCCATTATGACATTGAAAATGGAATTGTCAGGGACATAACATCTTGCTAGGGCTTTTCTGAGAAACATAATTATCTCTTTTGCCATAGAATTATTTGTTAGGCAATAGAGTATGGTATCACAAGCTAACTTCAAATGGATGGGCTCCCTATCCAAAAATTTGGATAATAACTCGAGTGCTTTACTTGGATCTATGCAACGGAAAATTCCATGAACTAATGTTCTGACAGTGGCTTCGTTAGGATATATTCTACTTTCCTTCATTGTGTCTAAAACTTCGAAGGCTTCATCAACCCTCTTTGCATTACAAAACCCATCGATTAGGATTGTATACGTGAAAACATTAGGAAAATGTCCCTTTTCCTTCATTTGTCTGATTAAGCGAAGAGCTTCATCCACCACACCTATTTTGCAAACTCCATGAATAAGGATATTGTATGTCATTCTATCAGGAAAACAACTATCCACCGTCATTTGTTGGAATTTCAGATATGCGAGGTCAATTGAGTTTGATTTTACCAATGCATCAATAAGAGCATTATACAACCTGGTGTTTGGACTAAGACTCAAGAATGAGATTTGCCCAAAAACATCCGCACAATATTTTGCCAAACCCAGCTTTCCCCAACTTCCCATCAACACACAAAGCAAGTCCTCAGTAACCTGAAAACCCGATTTCTGAAAATCGTGAAGCAACTCAACAGACAATACCACAGGACCTTTCCTATACAAGGTGTTCCCTAAAACACGTTGAACTGACTGATCCTTTGCCAATGAAGGGTTGATACTCGAAACCCATGTGTAAAACTTGATAGAGTGTAATGGGTTTTCTTGGTTTTGAAAAATACTTGCAACAGAACGAGGATTAAGCATTAACCTCTTGGAACATAGCTCATGTTTTAGCAACAACACCCAATCAGTTCTTGACAGTAGTTGTGAAATATATAGATGATCAATGGGTGCAGAATTAAAGGCCTTTGATGCTGAAGGCTTACCTTTCGAAGAAGATGGAGTTTGGCGAGGAAGTGTTCGATTCAGTGCTTTACAGGGACCCAGCTTGGAGGGTTTTTGTTGCTTGATGTGCCTGAAAGCTTGATGAGAAGGGTTTGCTAGTGCAGATGATGCCGTTTCCATTGAAGATGGTAATCTCATGTTTGTTTTGGTGCATTGTGACAAGTGAGCCGGGTCGAGTTGCGTTCTATGTTGACGCACCCATTACCATTAGACCGTGACTATCAGGTCCAGTCCACCAGAGAACGAACCCAGATCATCGCATCAAATTTCATTTATTAAATATATTATTTTAAGTTTTATTAATAATATCCTTATTAATTAATAATTTATTACATTTAGAACTCAATCTTAAATTGAATTTTCAATATCATTTTTTTTTATTACAGCTTAGTTTAATGACATAACATAAGTTAAAAAAAAAAATAAAAAATCTCGTGTTTTACATTTTTATAATTTTTCACTATATTTTTATCAGCTATTTTCCAATTTTTTTTTGTCCAACTCCATTTTAACACAGTTATAAATTGGGTTAATCTCCTTATTTTACCTTGTAAACTGTACAAAAACCACGAAGGAAGAAAGAGATAAAAAAAAAAAAAAACACGTGATAAATGATAAAAATATAAAGGAAAGAGTATTTGTCATCTTAAATGACATAACAATCCTTTTAAGTGAAACTACATCATTTCATTCTATTTTTTATTTTTTATTATTTGTTTTTTCTCTCTTTTTCGTCTTCAACAAACGTCTAACCAAATGCTAGAATCAGAGCTTCACGATTTGTCAGATGATGTCGATTTTGCTGCGTCTCAGCAAAAAAATAAGAGTATTGCCCTTTTCATTTCACAATTTCTTATGACCTTTTGCTTCCTCTGATCTAATTGCGGAACAGTGACCAAAATGTCACTGTTCACCGAGTTATTTACCCAACTACCACGCGAACAATGTTATTTTTCAATATGCCACGCGTCGAAATTGGTTACAATAGGCAGCGAACTTGGTTTGTTGATGTGGCATATTTTTGGTGGGCAACAAGTTCGCTACTGGGTGTAGCGAACTAGGTAACAATAAATATCATGGGCTTTGACAAATTGGGAGGATACGGACAAGTTCGCTGCCTGATAAGTCTCTTAAGTGAGATTTAGAACATATGATTTAAGTGGCAAATGAAAAGAAAAGGATTATTTTTATGATTAAAATACCCCAAAGTTATGTTGATTTGTCTTTTGCTGGTTAAATGCTAATGGGCTGTAACATTTCATTTTTCAGGCCCAATTGTTATCTAAATCCAGAAGACCCAAGAAAGGGAAGAAAAGAAGAGAGCAAGGAAGAAAGCAAGAACTGGGCCGGACCTAAAAGTTAAAGCCCAACTAAAGTAAAGAAAAGAAAAGAAAAATGATCAAGGGAAGGAAAGAAGAGGCAGAAGCATAAACACGAAAGACAAAAGAAAAAAAAAAACCCTAGCACACACATCGTGCGATCAAAACCCATTCCCAATCGACCAAGAATCCACACCCTTCATCCAAAGTCCCTACCACAAATCGATCCGTAAGGTTAGACCGTTCCTTGTCTACGGTTCCTCCATCCAACTTAACCTTTTTCACGGTCCATTTAGATAAAAGATCAAACCCTAGCCAACACTTTCTGGTTCAGGAGCAGCCAAACAAAACCCATGACTAATTTGGTGAGCTGGATACTGTTGTGAGTGGGGCTGAAGGAATTTTTGGAAATCATTAGTCATCGCACTTTAAGGAGCGGAATTTGGTTTGGATTGTCTGAACGAGGGGTGGAGCAGCTGGGGACCACCCATGTGCAACGCGCAAGAAGCGCTTGATACCTACTAGGTGTGGATCAAAAGATCGTGTAGAGAAGAGAATGAGACCTATAAAAGGAGAGAGAGGAGTGAGTCAGGCTTCTGCTTCTTCGGTTCTGATTTTCTGGGTTTTTATTTTATTTGTTTTCTGAATATTTTTAAGTTTTAATTTTCTTTCAAGTTTTGGTATTGTAATGAGAATAATGTTCTCTGATGAGCCTTATGCATGTCAGTTCAGCACAGTAGTTTAATTTTTAAGAACTTTTATTATGTATTTCTTTAGTTTTTCTTTTGTTGTTTGTAAGCTCCATTCATATGGATAGGAGCTAATCTTTTTATAGGTTGGGTGTAGGTACTCGAACCTCAGCTATGAACTTGTGCTGATTATTGTTTTTGGAAGTTGGTTCCCATTTTGTTCAATACTGTGTTGTTTTTTTATTTATGCTATTGTTAAGGCCTGATGATAGGATAATATTTTAGGAATTAGTCATTGAGAAATGACTAAGTCCAGAACTGTGTTGAACACATGGACTTGAGTTTGAGAGCACTCAAGGGATGTTACTCAGAGATGAGAACAGCCTCCATGTTATTTTGGATTGGACTAATGATGGTCTTTGCTTCATTTAGCATAGAGATGTGCAAATGTTGGTTAAGGATAAAAATGTTTTTAAGAGATTAAAAGCAATAAGAAAGAATCCATCACTTGGGAATTAATTTTTAGAGACTTGTAAATAACACTCATTCAGAGGCTGTTGGGGAAGGGGAACCGGCACTCAACCTGTTTTTACAACTTAGTTTTCAACACTTTAGAATTATTTTCATTTGATTTTTCATGGCTCACTTTTAATTCTGGTTACTAATTTCTTCATAAAAAATCTTTTGCAATCAAATCTTCTTCTTTTTCATCAAAATCCCAATTCATCTTCCCCTTGATTTTTCACTCCTTAGTTTCTGAAATCAATTTTTTTTTAAAAAAATCCAAAAAGAAAAGAAGTCACTGGTTAGTAAAAGTTTAATTTATATTGTGTTTATTGGGATTTCATTTTTACTCATTTTTAGAATAGGTTCAGTTTTAGCAATTACAAAGTTTAGTCAAGTTACACACGCTAAAGATCCTTGTGGGAACGATAACCGGGACTCACAAAAGCCCTATATTACTTGTTGTCACGTATACTTGCGCGCATACTTGCATAACTGTTAGCAAGGCATCAAGTTTTTGGCGCCGTTGCCGGGGATCGAAGGCGTACATTGACAGATTTTTTTATTTTTATTTTTTTCGTGATTGCTGTTTCTGAGTAGTTCATTTTTATGTTTTTATTTTAGCTTATTTTTAATTCTGTTTTCTTTATTGTGTTAGTTACTGTTGTTGTATTTTCTGGAATAGTGGTAGTTTGATTCTTGTCTGTTCATATTCTGATTTTTACATGTTTTATATAATTCTTCTGTTATTTCAGTTTCTAGTTTATTATTTCATAGTTGTTGCTTTGTTTCTTAATTTTGTAGTTTCAGTATATTTTTTTATTATTAGTTTCACTCTGTTAGTTTGGATATATTGTTACTGCTGTTTAAATCTGTTTGGTTGTGAACTGTTGCTGTTGCAAATTGGGACTTTTCTGTTTGGCAGGTTTTTGTTTGTTTATTTTTTTTTAAAACAAATTGAATAGTAATCTAAGTTGTTTTAGCTAGTCAGGTTTGCCCGTATTAGTTAAAAGGGTGCATGAGTGCAACTCCACACCCTTTCTTAGCAGCATTTGATCCTGAACCTGAGAGAACTTTTAGGCTTAGAAGAAGAGCCCAGGGAGCTAATAGGCATATCCCAAATCCTGAGTTTGAAGAAATAGAAAATCTAGGGGAAGAAAATGAAGGAGGACCTGAGAGGATCCAAAACCAGCCAATAAATGACAACGATAGGTCCATGATGGATTTTATCATACCTGTTTTGGATGAGTCAGATCCAAGTATTGCCCAACCTGTTAATGGAGTGCCCTTTAAGTTAGAACCAATAATGTCCACTATGCTCCAGAATATGGGGCAGTTCCATGGGCTGTTAGTGGAAGATCCACACAAGCACCTTAGGAATTTCATAGAGGTGGCTAACACTTTTAGGAATCCAAATGTCTCGGATGATGTGCTGCGATTGAAGCTTTTCCCCCACTCACTGGCTGACAAAGCCAAAGAGTGGTTGAACTCCCTTCCATCCAAGTCCATAACCAATTGGTATACTTTGGCTGAAAAGTTTATTATGAAATTTTTTCCCTCCAACAAAATAGTGCAAACCATATGCGACATCACCAACTTCATGCAGAAGGATGGTGAGACCCTTGTAGATGTGTGGGAGAGGTTTAAAATCCTTCTTAAGCAGTGTCCCAACCATGGCTTGCCACCTTGAGCAGTGCTACAAACCCTTTACAATAGCTTTAACACCCAAAACAGAGCCTTAGCAAATTCTGCTGCTAATGGCATGTTCATGTCCATGTCCTTCAACCAAGCTCATGAGTTGTTGGAACAAATGACTCAAAATTATGCCCAATGTCCTGAAGATAGAAATCAGTCAAGAAGAGTCGCTGGTTTGCATGAGATAGACCCTGTAACAGCCCTTTCAGCCAAATTTGATGCATTAACTACTTTAGTGAAAAATCAGGGTCAAGCCATTGAGGCAAGATTGTCTCAACCTCAAGTTCCAATACCCCCAGTCAATGTTGTGAACATAGGTGAAACTTGTGTTTTCTGTGGTGGGCCCCATATGTTTGATAGCTGCCCATCCAATCCTAAATCTGTGTACTATGTGGTGAACCAAAATAGGAACCAAAATAATTTTTCCAACAATTTTAATCCAGGTTGGAGGCAGAACCCACAGCCCCAATATTTTTAAGGGCAAGGGCAGCAAGCTGGACCCTCTAATGCTCAACCCAGACCACCCTTTCCCCCTCAAAATTTCCAACAAATGCAAAGGCAGCAAGCTGCTGCCCAATCTTCAGTCCCATACCCTCAAAACCAAGTTGGTGAAATGATTCCCTCTTCAACCTCTTCCTTAAAGTCTTTGTTGAGGGAACATTTAGTTAAGAATGAGACTAAGCAAAATAGCTTGGAGGCTGTAGTGCAAAGCATTCCTGCATCTTCGAGGAATTTAGAGTCTCAATTAGGCCATTTAGCAAACACTTTGAATAGCAGTCCCCTTGGTGCTTTGCCTAGTAGCACTGAAGAGCCTAGGAAAAATAATGAGCAATGTCACATGATAGAACTTAGGAATGGCAGATCAGTAAATCAGCCATAAGCTATGGTTAGACCTTCCACATTAAAAAAAAAGAGAAGCTGAAAAATTACAGTAAGAAAAAGACTTGAATTCTGAACCTGTTCAATCACATGTTGTCCATGACAGCCTTGCTGTAAATAGTGATCATCTACCTATTCTGGTCGAACCAAAAATTCAGACTCAACCAGATCCATCTTTTGGGACTATTTCCATGGAAAAGTCGATTCCAAAGGGTCAATCACCTAAGTCAAATGTTGATACACCAGCTGCCTCAAACAGAATACCACCACATTTTCCCCAAAGGTTACAAAAACAGAAGCAAGATAATCAATTTAGAAATTTTCTAGACCTCCTAAAATAGTTGCATGTTAACATTCCATTTGTCGATGCAATAGAACAAATGCCCACTTATGTGAAATTCATGAAAGATATTCTTTCAAGAAAAAGGAGGCTAGAAGAGTTTGAGACTGTTTCTCTTACACAAGAGAGCAGTCAATATTTGCTTAGCAAGATACCTCCTAAACTAGGAGATCCAGGAAGCTTTACAATCTCGTGCACTATAAGAGACCATTACATAGGCAGGGCATTGTGCGATTTGGGTGCTAGTATCAATTTAATGCCTCTGAGTGTATACAAAAAGCTGAAAGTAGGAGAGCCTAATCCCACCACTGTCACATTACAATTGGCTTATAGGTCCCTGGTTTATCCTGAAGGGAAAGTAGAGAATGTCTTAGTAAAGGTGATAAATTTATTCTACCTGCTGGTTTTATAATCTTGGACTATGAGGAAGACCGAGAGGTTCCAATCATTTTGGGAAGGGCTTTCTTAGCCACTGGTGGGGCTGTAATAGATGTAAAAGAGGGGGAGTTAGCAATGAATGTGAATGGGGAGCAAGTTAAGTTTAATATCCTGAAGGCCATGAAATATCCGAGGGATGTAGAGGAGTGTTCTAGGCTGGACATCATGGACTATATGGTCAAAGATAAATTTATACATGAGTCTGCATTAGACTCTTTACAAAATTCTGGTTTTGAAGGTCTAGAAATCAGTCAAACTGATTCAGAGGAAGTAGTTAAGTGGCTAAATTCTATAACTGATGTGGTTTGGAAAAATAAAATTTTTGAGTCCTTGGAATTGGCCAAGAGAGGGTTAAAAATTCCCAAACCCTCAATTGAAGAGCCCCCTGTGTTAGAGCTCAAGCCTCTGCCTAATCACCTTAGGTATGCTTACTTAGGAGAAAAAGACACTTTTCCTGTCATAGTGTCCAATCTGCTCACTGTTTTAGAAGAAGAACAACTGCTGGCTGTTTTAAAAAAAATTAAGAAGGCTGTAGGTTGGTCTTTGGCAGATATAAAAGGCATTAACCCTTCCTACTGCATGCATAAAATCCTTTTTACTGACCCAACCAGCAGCTCTAGAGAGCAACAAAGGAGACTTAACCCAATTATGAAGGAGGTAGTAAAAAAAGAGATTATTAAGTGGCTGGATGCTGGGATCATATATCCCGTTTTTGACAGTAACTGGGTCAGCACAATGAAAGTAAACTGGCCTTTGAAGGCCGATGCATGTAAGGTGTAAAACAAAAATTTACTGCGGAACATACATGCACTCATAGATTCATGCTTTAAGACAGCATGATGTTACCTTGTTTTGGCCTGATCAGTCAGGGAGATGAGATGTCAGGCTTGAAGGGTTCAAACCCTCTAATGGTGATCCACACCACCGTTCGTCTATGATGCAAGAACTCTTTCTTGAAAGCCACCAGATGAACACCACAATGAGGCTTGCTATGCGCACAAGTGGTGAGGGTGGAGGCTAGGTATCCTGTTTGGAAAGGTGTACTGAGCTACCCTACAGAATGGTGCATAGAGGAGGAGAGTTGGCTTGGTTTTCCAATGAAACCTAAGGTGAGGAACATGTCTATTTATGCGCACCCTTTGGAGAGGAGGAGGGAATTCATTCATTCAAAATGAAAACAAACTTTCAAATTTCTTTGAAAGTTGCGCATGAAACAGTGTGATAAGGTGGAGCTGTTGCAAAACAAACTTTGCCAACAACCTCCAATCTTATCCACATGAATTTAAATTCAAATTAATTTAAACTTAAATTCATAAACTATCATATAGTATATAGTTTTCATGCGCATAATTCAGCCCTATAAAGGGTCCAAATACATTGAGCAGTTGCATTCAAAATTTGAATCAACTCACCCACTGATTCCCTCAACCACCAAATCTGAATGGAGGTTTGTTTTAAGTGATAAGATAACACTCTTATCACCTAAAAGTGGCGCACCAAACAGCCTAGGGAGAGCCTCCAAAGATGCTTCTTCATCCAAGGAATATGCTCCAATAAGATCCTGTCTTATCCTTTTGTTATGAAACAACTTTTCAAAACCAATTCAAATTCGAATTCAAACACTTGAATTCAAACGTTCAAACATTCAAATTCAAAATTCAAAATTCAAAATTTCAAATTTCAAATTCAAAATTCGAATTTCAAAATTCAAATTCAAATTCAAATTTTAAAATTCAAATTTCAAATTTCAAATTCAAAATTCGAATTTCGAAATTCAAATTCGAAATTCAAATTTCAAAATTCAAATTTCAAATTCAAATTCTAAATTCAAATTTCAAAATTCAAATTTCAAATTCAAAATTCGAAATTCAAATATTTGATTATTAATTTAACTAATTAAATTAATTAGTAATGGCTTGGACTATCCAAGCCCATTACTAAACTCCATGCACCACCCACCCATTTAGGTGGGCTTCCAAACAGCTTCTTGGGCTAATAACATTATTAGGCCCAATACCTTTAAAGCTAGTCCATCATGACTACAAGGTGTTAGTGTGTGACCCATTAGGTCCAACTTAGCTACTGACATAACTGGGCTTGGGCCCAACAAGCCCACAACCCAATTAATGACAACACAGAGCACTAGCAATGCTTTGTTGTCCCAGAACTAGTCAGATTAATGACTTGATCATCCTATTGCACATATTTGGTTACCGTATGTATTTCCCTTCGTCTCGGTTATCTTCCCATTAACCTAGGGTAAGGAAATGTATCAACCCCTGCGGTTTAGGGTAAGCTTTATTCGAAATAGGGAATCTTCAATTTACTGACTCTAAAGGCAGATCATCTCATGATCTCTTTTACTATGCATAGATTCCCGAGTCCCTGTAAATGTCATCCCGATTTCTCCGGTTTACAGATAACCTAATCTCTCACAGAGATTTGACGAATTCCTTCAGCTTATTACCCTAGCCCTGTGCCCTTTAAGGACACGCCCAACAGTATACCTATGAGTCTCCATGTTTCAGGCAGACGAGGTATACAATCAAAACATGCCTTCAAGAACACAGTCTAGGTAATAACTTCTGGTCTAAGGAAAGACACACCCAAACATAAAGAGATTACTCTAATGACACTATCTGTGAGATTTCCTCATAGAGTCTCTTTTTGGGTCTGTTCAGTGTGAGCTATACTCTTATAGGTCCACCCACGACTTTAGCTAAGATATCTCCATATCTGCAGCTCATGAGGTCTTTACCTTGTATCCATATACAAGTAGATAAGTCGTACTAGTCTTTACTCGAGATCACTGATCCCCAAACTCAGTGTCTCTAGACTAGGAACATATAATTAGGAATAGACATGCAATATCCTTGAATCCTCATGATTGTGATCTCATCACAGATACTCAAGAGATACCTGTTCTATTCCAAGGGGTTTATCCAGTTCATTCATATAATATTAACAGTAATATCGAGACACAATATGAAACTGAATAAATAGTGCTTACATTTATTTGCGACAAATAAAGTTCTACATCTAGTGTCCTTTATTTAATCAAAAGATTGTCTCTAGGACACCCATATGCTAACAAGCTCCCACTTGGCCTAGAGCCAATCAGACCTAAGTCGTATGCCCAAAGCCTCATAATGACTATCATGTTTTCTCTGAGAAACAGCCTTTGTCAGAGAATCGGCCAGGTTATCGTCTGTGGGAACATAATCCATTTTTACATCATTCCTATCAATGATTTCTCTAATCAAATGATATCTGCGGAGCACGTGTTTAGATCTTTGATGAGACCTAGGTTCCTTTGACTGCGCGATGGCTCCAGTGTTGTCGCAAAGCAACTGTATGGGCTCATCCACGCTTGGAACCACCCTTAGTTCATTTATGAACTTCTTGATCCACACTGCCTCCTTAGCTGCTTCTGAAGCAGCTATGTATTCAGCCTCTGTCGTTGAGTCTGCTGTTGTCTCCTGCTTGGAACTTTTCCAAGACACTGCCCCACCATTTAAGGTGAATACGAATCCTGACTGTGACTTGCAGTCATCTTTGTCACTCTGAAAGCTAGCATCAGTGAACCCTTTCACTGTTAACTCATTAACCCCACCATAGACCAGAAACGCATCCTTAGTTCTTCTTAAGTATTTAAGGATGATTTTGACTGCCGTCCAGTGACCCTCTCCAGGGTCTGACTGGTATCTGCTCGTAATGCTTAAAGCATATGAGACATCTGGTCTCGTACATATCATGGCATACATGATGGATCCAATAGCCGAAGCGTATGGAATTCCACTCATGCGATCCTTCTCAGGCTGTGACTTAGGACACATAGCCCTTGATAGGTGTACCCCATGACTGACAGGAAGAAAACCCCTTTTCGACCCTTCCATGCTAAACCTCTTTAGCATCTTGTCAACGTACGTGGATTGAGATAAACCCAGCAGCCTCTTGGATCTATCTCTATAGATCTTTATACCGAGTATAAAGGCTGCCTCTCCCAAATCCTTCATGGTAAAGTTTTCTGAAAGCCACTCTTTCGTTATTTTTAATGTGGGGATGTCATTTCCTATTAGCAATATGTCATCTACATAGAGCACTAGGAAGACGACATTACTCCCACTAACCTTTCTGTAAACACAAGGTTCATCCTCGTTCTTGATAAAACCGTTACTCTTAACGACTTCATCAAAACGTATATTCCAACTCCTAGATGCTTGCTTTAGCCCATATATTGACCTTTGTAGTTTGCATACCATATGCTCCTGATCTTTGTTTTCAAAGCCTTCAGGTTGTGTCATGTACACTTCCTCCTTCAAGAACCCATTCAAGAAGGCGGTCTTGACATCCATTTGCCAAATTTCATAGTCGTGGTATGCTGCTATTGCAAGCATGATCCTAATAGATTTGATCATGGCAACTGGTGAAAAAGTTTCATCATAGTCAACTCCTTGTCTTTGACGATACCCTTTCGCCACCAACCTAGCTTTGTAGGTCTGAACGTTGCCATCTGCATCAGTCTTTCTTTTAAAGACCCATTTATTACCGATAGGAACTATTCCTTGCGGTTTAGGAACCAAGGTCCATACCTTGTTCTGATACATCGAATCCATTTCAGATTCCATGGCTTCAAGCCATTTTGAGGAGTCAACATCTTTGACCGCCTCCTCGTAGTTACTTGGTTCATCATCCTCAACAGTTTGCTGATTCTCAATCACAAACCCGTACCTTTCAGGTGGATGGATGACCCTCGTAGATCTACGGAGTTGTGTGTTTACTTCTCCATTGGATAACGTCGCCTGCGGAGCAGACTCGGGTTCCTCAATCTGTTCTTGTGGATCTTGCACTTCTTCAAGATCAATCTTACTCCCACTGCCTCCTTGAGAGATCAAATCCTTCTCAAGGAACTCAGCATTCTTTGAAACAAACACTTTGTGTTCTTCCATGGAGTAGAAGTAGTATCCCTTAGTACCTTTAGGATACCCCACAAATAGACATTTAGTACTCTTAGCACTAAGTTTGTCTGATGTCAACGCTTTGACATAAGCTGGCGATCCCCATACCCTGAGGTAACTCAGGTTGGGTCTCTTACCACTCCATATCTCATATGGTGTGGTCTGAACAGATTTAGACGATACCCTATTTAGAAGGTATGCCGCTGTGTCTAAGGCATATCCCCAAAACGATTTTGGAAGTTGAGTCTCACTTATCATAGACCTAACCATGTCTAACAAGGTCCTGTTTCTCCTTTCGGAGACACCGTTTTGGTATGGTG
>JAVKPL010012262.1:0-57310 GCA_032173675.1 Gastrolobium villosum | reverse complement strand
CGTAACCTATGTCAAACATCTATCGGTTTACACTAGTCGCAATTGGACAAACATAATAACTATACAAACGTGGTTTGTCCAATTCATGCATACTAGACGTTCTAAACATACATGCAAATAAACAGTTTATTTTGAGACAGTCATGGTGCTCGCGCTTTTTTCCATCTTGCTTCTCAAGCAACGGCTGCTTGTCGTCTATACGCCACTAGCCTAATTCTCTAATTACATGTAATTAAAGAAACTCCAAAACATCTTTGGAGGGACAAAATTACAAAATTTTGAAATTACAAATTACAACTGTAAATCAACAGATTAAATTACACATTAATTTTAAATCCGAAATTTCAAATCGGGCACCATGACCATCCCCTTCCTGTTTGTACCTGAAAGATTCAAAACTTTGCAAACACAAACATTATATTATCTCATAATATTTTTCACATATATTTTGATATTTAACATTTAAACATAAAAATAAAATCAAGATTCAAATTCTCTTAATTTCCTCTTGATGGCCAAAATATAAAAACATTTTATAATTCAAATTTTGTTAATTCTTTATCAATGAAAACAAAATTAAACCATGCATGTATAAACTCTTTCATGGTCGAATTATATATGTAAGTATATGATAAATTTTGTCACAAAAAATTTCATGCAATGCTCATGACACAATTCATGGATAAAAATAAGAAAACATTCAAGGTACTCTAAGTACCTTTCATGGCCGAATCATCCCTTTCAAAAATGGTGTTTCCTTTTAAAACTTTCATAAAGAAAAAGAAATGAAACCATGATGCATATAGTTTTATGAACATAGCAATCGAATTTCCATGTTCATAAAAACAAAAACTTTAACACCTTAAAGCATTTGTGATTCAAAATCCATATGCAGAATTTAAACTTTAACACTTTAAAGATTTTGACCGTGAAAAAACTCTTTTCACAAACAAGGTACCATCACCCGCCAATGGTAAAGCAACCAGGCTCTAATACCACTTGAAAGTAAAACTGGCATTGAAGGCCGATGCATGTGAGAGGGAAAAACAAAAATTTTCCTCGCGGAAATACACATGCATATAGTGATTCATGCTTTTAGTCACCAAGATGTTACCTTGTTTACGACCTGATCCTCAGGGAGATCACTTGTCAGGTTTGAAGGGTTCAAACCCTTTAACGTTGATCCACACCACCCTTCGTCAATGATGCAAGAATAACTTCTTGCAAGCCACCAGTTGATCACCACAGTGAGGCTTGCTATGCGCTCAATTGGTGAAGGTGGAGGCTAGGTTTAGTGTTTAGAAAAGTGAAGTCTTCAACATGAAAACTCCACTTGAGAATGACGCACAAGATGAGGAGAATAGGCTAGGTTTTTGTGAAAAACATAAGGAAGAGAACTTAAGTCCCTTTTTGCGCTTAAGTGGTCACTTAGTAGGGAAAGAATGAAAGATTTTCTTACTTGAAAATCTCACCAAATGTGCGCATGGTTGGAGGGAATCAATGATTTGTTTGCAATTCAAAATTGCTAACTACCTTTCATTTGAATCCTTATAAGATTAGGTCATTATACTTTTCAAGATTCTGACCTAATGGTCATCACATGACCAGCCATTTCATGCGCCCCATTCAGTCCCAATATGAGTCCAGATACGTTGAGTAGTTGCATTCAAATTGTTAGTATATGGGTGTCCTAGAGAGAATCTTTTGATTAAATAAAGGACACTAGATGTAGAACTTTGTTTGTCGCAAATAAATAAAAGCACTATTTGTCCAGTTTCATATTATGTCTCGATATTATTATTAATATTATATGAACGAACTGGATAAACCCCTTGGAATATAACAGCTTACCCTAAACCGCAGGGGTTGATACATTTCATTAGGTTGCAAATGTCATCCTGATTTCTTCGGTTTACAGATAACCTAGTCTCTCACAGAGATTTGATGAATTCCTTCAGCTTATTACCCTAGCCCTGTGCCCTTTTAGGACATGCCCAACAGTATACCTATGAGTCTCAATGTTTCAGGCAGACGAGGCATACAATCAAAACATGCCTTCAAGAACACAGTCTAGGTAATAACTTCTAGTCCAAGGAAAGACATATCCAAACATACCCTAAACCGCAGGGGTTGATACATTTCATTAGGATGATCAAGTCATTAATTGGGTTGATACATTTCATTAGGTTGTAAATGTCATCCTGATTTCTCCGGTTTATAGATAACCTAATCTCTCACAGAGATTTGATGAATTCCTTCAGCTTATCACCCTAGCCATGTGCTCTTTTAGGACACGCCCAACAGTATACCTATGAGTCTCCATGTTTCAGGCAGACGAGGCATACAATCAAAGCATGCCTTTATCTAGAACACAGTCTAGGTAATAACTTTTGGTCTAAGGAAAGACATACCCAAATATAAAGAGACTACTCTAATGATACTATCTGTGAGATTTCCTCATAGAGTCTCTTTGTGGGTCTGTTCAGTGCGAGCTATACTCTTATAGGTCCACCCATGACTTTAGCTAAGACATCTCCATATCTGTAGCACATGAGGTCTTTACCTTGTATCCATATACAAGTAGATAAGTCGTGCTAGTCTTACCCGAGATCACTAATCCCCAATCTCAGTGTCTCTAGACTAGGAACATAAAATTAGGAATAGACATGCGATATCCTTCAATCCTCATGATCATGATCTCATCACAGATACTCAAGAGATACCTGTTCTATTCCAAGGGGTTTATCCAGTTCGTTCATATAATATTAACAATAATATCGAGACATAATATGAAACTGGATAAAGTGTGCTTTTATTCATTTGCGACAAACAAAGTTCTACATCTAGTGTCCTTTATTTAATCAAAAGATTGTCTCTAGGACACCCATATACTAACACCCGCCTGTTTGTTTCACCTTAAAAAAAAAGAGACTTTTATCTCTTCCTTATTTTAAAAGTGTTTTTTATAAAAGTTAAAGTTATTTATATTTGTATAAAAATATAAGTTTTTGAAAAAAATATTTGGCTTTTGACTTCTGCTTTTGGTATAAATTAAAAACTAAATATTTTTATAAAAATATAAATGGGTTTAACTTTTGTAAAAATATTTTGTGGGTGATCATGTTGCTGCTGCTTTCAAATGTCTCCTGAACAACGATATGATGACTAATTGTTTCCTAAGAAAATTGAAAATGGTGTTAGATTGTCAAAAGTTAATTAGTATTATTATACATTTTTTTGGGTAAAGATATGCGAACCATTAAAAAGGTTAAAATTGACCTTATCATTTAATTAAAGTACTTGATGAGTAAAGTACAAAGTATTATTATTTTTTATTTTTATTTATTTTCTACATATTTTATTTTACGTGTAATTTGAATTATTTTCTAGTACTAATATAATGTAGCATCTTTACTATAACACCTCGCATTTCTAAAGTTTAAATATTAAAATATTAAATGAGAATTAAAGAGAATGAATAGTGAAAATCTTGAGTATAGGCCAAAATACAAAGAAAGGGCAAAACGGTAATTAGCCATGCACACAACCCTAGGAAGATAAAATTGAGTAGGAGGTCTCAGATGATAAAAATAACCCTGGAAATGGATTCAGAATGAAAAATTGAGCGGATAGGCAAGTTTCAGAAAAATCAGTGAATAGTGTTTTTCGCGGGTAAAAATATCGCGGTACGATTGCACCGTAAAACGTGACAACTGAGTTTTGATCTCTAGGTTTTAAATATGAGTTATAAATGGTTTACAGAGTTAGAAAATATGATTTCTGATAAAATTTGATGGAATTAAGTCAGTTTGGGGAAGCGTGCCAACGGCACGCGCAACAGCTTAAAATATTATTTTCTCCGAACAACCGGAAACTTCCGGATTCATCTGATCAAGTATAATTAAAGGAAATTAGTTAATGTTAAAAATTGGAGTTAAAAAATAGGTTGTGAATTTTTGGACATTTAGTGAAACCGTGTATTTGGAGAGATCTAGGCAAAACTCAGACTCGAAATTTTGGAGAAAGTTGAGTTCATGGAACTCCTAGGTGCTCCAATGGTGGAGTATGCTTAGGAGGAGCCTTATACCTAGCTTTTGAGTAAGTTTCTACACCTTTTGATGGTTGATTCTTGTGATTGAGTTTATGAACCCTAAAGGGGGATTTTGTGATTGGTGATGTTAGAGAGCTCAATTGGAAAATGTGTATTAGATGATAATGATTTAGAATGATGTATTAAAGCTAGAAATGCCATGAAAAATTTTGGTGAAAAAATGGATTTTTAACTTAGAGAAATTTTGGTGGTTGACTTTGGACTTTTGGAAATGTGTTAGGATGTATTGGTGAGTTGTTGGATGATTGTATGTTGATATAATGAGATTGCATGAGGTGTGGAATAGTTGAAAATTTAAAGAAATCCTTTGGTATCACAAAGTGCATAATTCGGCCATATTGGAGAAAAGTGAGGAATTGCGTTGGAAAAATGAATTAGATGATGTATTGTGTAATTAAATGGTAGTTAGATGGGTTGTGTGGTTGTTGGAAGGTTGGAAAACCAATAGAAAAATAATTGGGAGTGTTAAGCGTTGAAATGACATAGAGTGAACTATTTAGCAAAACGGTGCTTAAAAGACGTAAAACGGAAAAACGGCAATTGAACTAGCCTCTTGGCAACCTAAGGAGGTGAAATAAAATGAGGAATAAAATATAGAAATATATTTTGTAAAATAACACATTGATGGCCGAACCTCATTAGTGAGGGAAAGAGAAATTATCGTTTTGTGAATTTGATGATTTACCGTATTCTGACGATCAGTATATGGTCGTTGTAGGTTGCCATAAGTTGAATTGAACCCCGAACCGTGAGTCGGTAGATTGCCCTTGGTCCTGGACCAAGTGGGTTGATGCATCTCATTGAGCAACAAGTTTAAGAAATAAGCTACTGCGGAGCTTAGTGAAGGAATGAATTAAGGTAACCTCTTGGTACTGGGGCTTGTCCCCCTTGTGTGTTCCACCATACCCGTTGAGGGTGATGGTAGGAAATGTATATGAGTAGTGTAGAATAACATGAGCATGCATGTATTATCCCAGTGGGTACTTCGATACCGAGTCTCTGGCGAGTAGGCAGTTAGCCTGCGGTCAGTTTCGGACTTCCATTGGATAGGTCTCCGAGAGGGAGTTCCAGTTGACCTAGGGTCGTGGTGTGTGTTCCGGATAGGAGCACACTAGGAATGTCTCGGGTGTATATGGATGGAAGGGGTACCTTGGTTGTGGTTCTTGGAACACACCTTCGATGAGACCCACAGGCTTATATATGCCGAGGATGTTGCGTGGTATTGGTAGCTACCATCCCGCTTCATCGTATTTTGTATCCCGATATTCCCCAGTTTCTCTAAATCCCTTGCTATATCCCGTCTTAAGTGATGTTGTTTTATATTATTTATATGCATCGAAGTGAGCCATTGGGCGGAGTTTTATCAAGAACCTCTGGGTTAATGAGATATATTCGTATATCTCACCCCGTCTCGGGGACTTTATTTCAGGAGGTAGTAGTGGCACAGGAGTGGCGGACAAGAGGCCCATAGGATGAGTCATGGAGCATTTTCATTAGTTGTTTATGTCTTTTAAAGTTCATGTTCAAGTTGTAAATTAAAGTATCAATTTGTAAGTTTTAATTTAAAGTTTGAAGTTGTAAGTTGTAACATGTAAGTCAAATGTTGTAATTGTACAATGGATGCATGATGTATTATGATGGAAGGGCTTTAGGCCTATTTTAGATTCATGATTATATGCTTATGTTGAGAAATTACATGTAAAGGGACCTTAGTTATTGAAACAAGTCAAGAATGATAAAGTAAGCCATATAGTATGTTTTATGTAATAAATATAAACTGAGTTGGGTTGTAAGTGCCCCAAGGTATTGCTGGTCCTTGTGTGTGCCACCCATTGGATGATTAGGTACATTTGTGGTTAGAATGAGCATTTGCAATTTAGGGATTTTAAGAAAAACAAAAGAAACTCTGGCGAATTTTCTATAGAATTGACAGATTTTAGGCGAACTTCGAGAGAGCATATCTCCCTCCATAGAGGTCCGATAGGAACGTGCCATATGCCATTTTGAAACTTGAGATGTCCCCTAAATTGTGTCAAAATCTTGGAATTTTATGAGTTGTGAGCAGCCCTGTGGAGGTCAGTGAACACAACTTCCCTGTTTTGGCCTACACTTGGGGGCTGTTCTGTACCAGTTTTGGGAATTTTATTTCCGCTTCATTTCTTGGTCAAATTAAGCGTATGATATATCAAATTGAATATTGAGGTGTCTAGTTTATGGTGTAATAATTTGAGAGCAATCTGATGAGTGGATTCGGTGCAGTAATTCATGGAGTGAGGGATGTTTGGAGCTATTTTGGGGTTGGTTGGCAATTTTGCTTGTCCAACTTCAAACGGCGATAACCGGAGCAAACGAGCTCAGAACCAAGCGTGTGATAGCTTTCTAGAAAGGTAATTAAGTAAGAAAGAAAGATAGCAAGATATGAAGGACTGGATTTTTACTAAGCGTCCACATAAATTCAGAGACCGAACCCTGTTCAGATAGGTAGAAAAAGTAAAATTGTGAAATTTGCTAAATGGGTTTATGGGGACCCCTTAGTGACTTATAATAAATAAAGTATGTTATAAAAATAGTTTAGATAAGTATTCCGCAAGAGTTTACACTTATGGTCACAACTTTTAATTATTACGCTTTTTATGGTTTTAAATGCTCGCGTAATAATCGGAAAAAGTTATTCGCATTTTTATAAATGAATTGCTGTGATTGTAACTGCGCTTAATATCATGATCAATGTTAACAATACCGGTACGTAACGGGCTATTACATTTACATTGAAATTATTTCTGATCTGTACACAGCTACACATACATGTGTGTATGTAGTTTTCCTAATAGATAGTTACTCTGTTAGTAGTTACTTCGTCTGTTAATAGTTAGTTAGTTGAGTTTGTTTATTTTCCGTCTTTTTAACTATCTCTTTTTCTTTTGTAAACATATCTCTTTTCAATGTATAGTATCTGATATAAATATCAAATTAAGATTTGTAATCTTCTGTATCCCATAAAAAAAAGATTTGTAATCTTCATTAATTCAAGAAATATGATTCAGATCAAGATTTCCAAGAAACATTACGTACTTATATATTTGTATAGCTTCTTGAACTCCTTTTATTTTGAGACGTACAAATCTTGCTAATTCTCTCACTTAATTTCTTTGTTCATAATTAAGCAGACTCTGTGGAGGGACGTGAGCCATTGTGGTGGTGGGTGAGCCATGCTTAGTGGTTTTATTCCAAATGGTCTCTTGTCTAATAAAGGAACCTTCGTTTCTAAGGTGCTTGACCAAGATAGATGGATAAGAGCAGAAGCTAGAGCTGCAGAGCTACTTACATTTATTCAGCCCAACCCAACATCAGATCAACGTCGAAGTGCTATTTTATCTTACTTACAACGCCTGATAATGAAGTCTATCCCTTGCAAGGTGTCAAAACTCTCCATCGAATATTTCCTTGTTAATTGTTTCAGTTTGAATGTTACATTTATTATTCTTCTTTTATATAAATTCCCATATATGGTTCATTATATTGTTGTTATCAAATAATTTAGGGTTCTTTATTATGTTCGTGCAGCTATAGTACTAGCTAATTGGTTGGTTTTTATATTTTGGGGCATACTTCCTTCCTAGTGAAGTCCATCATGAGATAAGATAATTGTTGATTAAGATTGTTAGGATATTTAGGTGTGATGAAATCTTGCATTAGTTGAGAACGAGCTATGCGAGGATTCATAAATCCAATGCCTTAAAGGTTTTCGGTTGAGATATAGTGTTAGACCCATTTGCTATAATTGGCTTACTTTGGTTGTGGTGATTTCCTGCCATAGACTCCGTCTGACAGTAGTTAAAACCTTATTCCTAGTTTTTGCCCTTTATATTAATACCAAAACTATTGTGTTTTTTTATTAATTTAAATAGAATCATTTTTTTTTCTAATTTTATCTTATCTGAATTAATGAAAATGAAAAAAAAATTCTTAATAAAAATGATTTGGTTAAAAAATATATTTTCTTGCCTTTGATTCCTAGTTTTTTCCTTTTATATCCATACAAAAAAGTTGTTGTGTTTTTTTGGTTAAAATTCTTTCTTTTTCTAATTTTATCTTATCTACATTAAAAAAATTTGAAAAATAATTTTCTTAAAAAAAGGATTTGGTTAAAAACATAATTTTCTAAATAAAAAACAAATTTGGTCAAAATTTTTTTTTCTAATTAAAACTGATTTCAATTCAATCCAGAAGAGAGGAATCAAAACCTCTTTTTCATTAAATTTATGCTATCCTCATTCAATCCTTATTCTTCCAATATTTTAATTCTTCAAACAAATAACAAATTAAATCCTGCAGTAACCTTAAACAAAAAAACTCAAACATTGTTAAAAAAAAAACATAATTTAATAGTGATAGGAGTTGAGTAGGTGTTCAAAATTTTTCATAAGCCTATATGTAGGAGGGAATAGCTTGCAATATGCATATGCAATATCAATTTGTGGCATAACATTCATATTTGACATTAAAAACATGAACATGAATAATCTTGTGAAATCATATTTTTTTCTTTTTTTATTTCTTTTTAGATTTATCTTATTTCTTGAGCAGTGTATCACTTGTTTGTCATAGGGGTGTCAATATAGGTTTTGACATGCGGGTCGACCCGCGACACGACACGAAAATTCGTGTTCGGGTTGACCCGCAAAAAAATTCGTGTCGTGTTCGTGTTGGAAGAAATGACACGTAAAAAATTCGTGTCGTGTTGATATATTCGTGTTCGTGTTGACCCGTATTTTTTTAATTATTTTATTTTTAATTTTTTTAATTTCGATCAATTTTTTTAATTTTTTGTCAATTACTGTTTTGACCCCTATTTTGCGTATTATTCGTGTCGTGTCGTGTCAACCCGCAAAAAATTCGTGTCGTGTCAGTGTTGAAGATTTTGACACGAATAAAAATCTATGTCGTGTTATTTGTATTCGTTTTGTGTCAAATTCGTGTTGTGTCGAATTCGTGTCGTGTCAACCCGTTTTGACACCCCTAGTTTGTCATCATCAAAATTAGATAAGGTGTAGGACCCAACAAATTCTCCTTTTTTATGATGATAAATAATTGCTGCAATAAATGAAAAACATCTCTTTAAAATACTAAAAGTAGTGGTGACAATCTGAGTTGGCACGACACGACACGAATTAGACATGAACACAAAATACTCAACATGAACATGACAAGAAATTGATCACGTTAAAACCGTCGAATAACCCTCAAACTCATCATGTGTCTCTTATTGTGGGGATTAACAATACACAATACAACATGAATAACCTGTCAATCCCAAATTGTGTTTTATTGTGCAGATCAACACGACACAATATGGTAAGACAAAAATAACTTGTTTATGACATGACATGATAGAAATAACCTGTAAGAAAATTAAAGTAGATCAATTTCGGATTCATAATTTTTTATAAGACACGACACGAATTTTTTGGAGTCAGTTTTTGCTAAGTTTATCGGGAGTATATCAATATGGGGTTTCACACTTGAGGGGAAGTTTATCGGGATATTCAAGTGTGATTGAATATCACATTGGTTATTACTTAACGGGTTAAGTGAAGAATCCATAAGTGAGAAAATTCATTAACCTAATGCCTTACAGTTTTGGATACTACTAAACCAGAAATCTTAGGCCTCTCTAATTGAATTTTGAGTTTATATATTCAATCTTTTTTAATCTTATATATTTTAAAGCCAGTCTTGTAGCTGCAATAATTGCTTCCTCTTTATATCTATCTAAGAGTAAAGTTGCATATAATCGGCTTTGACCTCTATCCTTGCAAGAAGAGAGAGCCTATACACAACTTTCCCATTAATCTTATGTATCCTATTCGTGAAGCAGTTTGGAAATTATTTTTGTACCTTTCCACACGTGGCTTTTTCTCTCCCATTTTCCTAAGTTCATAATCATGACAGCTGAGCCTCCACGAAAGGATCGCCAAGAGTTGCTGCTGAATGAAGCGTTTCTTAATGCTTGCTAGTCCTATTATGGAGTTCAGCCAAGCTGTCAAGAAAATGAAGAGCAGCCTTTTGTTTCCAAATACTTCAATATTATAGGTCCTTTGCGTGTGAACAATAACTTGGGGCGTAGCATTAGTAAGGGTATTTGACTTTAAACCCAAGCTAAAACAATTATTTTTCCTAAAGATGATGTTTCTATTGCACTTGAAATAAGTTGTAGCTGAAGAATACAAAAGTAAAGCATATTTATTTGTTCCCTATATACAGATGCTGCATGGTGTTTTGTGTCTGCAATATATTCTTAATAACAACGTCTTATTGTTTATTTTTCCTCTTAAATCCTGTGATTAAATCTGATTTCAAGAATCATATATATGTCTAGACCTAATACAGGCAAGCCAATTGGATTACTTTTAAGGAGCTTTATTGCACTGATGAGCTTTTTCTTTCCCTCCACGTTTTATTCGAGTGTAATTGTTCAAGTTGATAGCATATTTTCCTTTTACTTGTATTTCTTCTTCTATCTAAATAAGTTCTTTGTCTGAATGTCTAGTTATAAATCTACTCTTCAGGTAACTTATTTAGGATAAGAGTGCAATTTCTTTTGGTTCTCAGCGAGTAATGAGAATGCTGAATTTCCCAAAAGAGAATCTAATTGCTGAATTTGATTTGTTTTTCAAGAACACATAGGATAGACATGGTAATGGTTACAGGATTGATATACGCATTTATAATCTTTATTTAAAAAATAGTAATGTTGAAAATTCAACATGTCATGAATCCGAGGTTGAGCATACTCAAGCTTCTCACGGGTCTCATGATATTCACCAAGAGCCTGTTAACCATTTGAAAGAATCAACACATATGTTTGGAACCTCTGATGCATCTTCTGTTTCTCAAACCTGGAGCTCAAACACTAGTGGCATATTCACTGGTACCATGACCTCTGATATTTTGGATGGTGATTTTCTAAGTTATTGGCTGAATCTGCAATATGGACGATTTTGTCAGAATGAACGTATGGCTTATGACCCTCCCCTAGTTATGGATCATGATCCTCCCCTTGATCCAATTACGCCTGTGGAAAGTGTTTCTGGTTAGCATGTGCCTATTGATCAAAGTGTTGCCTTTTTTGCTTCCTACATCTTGTGATGGTACTGGGGCTTACATTCCAAACCCAATAGCCTACTACTAGGTTAATATCTATACCACCCTTTCAGATATGAATGTGCTATTTCTTGTGATTTTTGCTAGCTCGATCATTGCCACATGAAGGTCTTATCACATTCTTTTATGTGGTTTGATTCTATTTAATGAGGGGGAAATGTTGATTTTGAGGTTTTGGTCGTAAAATATTTCATAGAGCATAATATGGTTTTAAGAGGAGGGATATTCTTACTACCAAGATTTTCCACTACCAACTTACTACCTATCTAATCACCATTAGATTAACATTTTCTCTCTCTTCAAAAACTTTTTAACATTCTCTCTCTTTGATCTAATGGTGATGTGATGGGTAGTAAGTTAGTAGTAAGAATTTTTGGTAGTTAACATATTCTCACTCTGGTTTTAATAATTAAATTCCTACAGAGGTATTACAGGAGACAGCATGGTAGAAGAAATCAGAGAAGTCACATACATGAAAGGAGGGATAATCATGATCAAAGGGAAGAGAATTGGGATTTTAATCATGGTGATAGAAGTCACCAGTTTTGCGACCAAGTTGAGAAGCCAGGTAAATGGTTATTAGTACTAGTTAGATTTGTCACTACCCTTTTTCTATCAACTTTTAGGGTGTATTCATATGATAGGAGGAAAAAAAAGATAGGTCATGATTATAATAAGTGGCTTGAGCTTGGTTCTCTTGGAGTACTTCTCAAGTACAAATGGAGCATCACGTCGAGGTGAAGGCTCACATGTTACTTTTAATGAGTTGGCAAATTTTAGAAGAGATTCTGCATAGTCTTCTCCACATTGGGTAATGCTTTATTTTATTTCCTCTTTTTCCCAGTATAGTACTTCTAACACTCGCTTGGATGAATGGGAGATAAAAAGGAAATAAAATAAAGCATTACCCAATGTGGAGAAGACTATGCAGAATCTCTTCTAAAATTTGCCAGCTCATTAAAAGCAACATGTGAGACTTCACCTCGACGTGATGCTTCATTTATACCTGAGAATTGGTCCAATAGAACCAAGCTCAAGCCTCTTATTATAATGATGACCAATCTTTTTTTTCCTCTTATCATATGAATACACCATAAAAGTTGATAGAAAAAGGTTTGTGACAAATCTAACTAGTACTAATAACCATTTACCTGGCTTCTCAACTTGGTCGCAAAACTGGTGACTTCTATCACCTTGATTAAAATCCCAATTCTCTTCCCTTTGACCATGATTATCCCTTCTTTCATGTATGTGACTTCTTTGATTTCTTCTACCATGCTGTCCCCTGTAATACCTCTGCAAGAATTTAAATATTAAAACCATATCCCCCTCATTATTTTACGAAATATTTTACGACCAAAACCTTAAAATCAACATTTCCCCCTCATTAAATAGAAACAAACCACAGAAAGGAATTTGATAAGACCTTCATGCGGCAGTGATTGAGCTAGCAAAAATCACAAGAAATAGCACATTCATATCTGAAAGGGTGGTATAGATATTAACCTGGTAGTAGGCTAATGGGTTTGGAATGTAAGCCCCAGTACCATCACAAGATCTAGGAAGTAAAAAGACAACACTTTGATCAATAGGCACATGCAAACCAGAAACACTTTGCACTGGCGTAATTGGATCAAGGGGAGGATCATGATCCATAACTAGGGGTGGATCATGAGCCATACGTTCATTCTGACAAAATCGTCCATATTGCAGATTCAGCCAATAACTTAGAAAATCACCATCCAAAATATCAGAGGTCATGGTACCAGTGAATATGCCACTAGTGTTTGAGCTCCAGGTTTGAGAAACAGAATATGCATCAGAGGTTCCAAACATACGTGTTGATTCTTTCAAATGGTTAGCAGGCTCTTGGTGAATATCATGAGACCCATGAGGAGCTTGAGCCTGCTCAACCTCGGATTCATGACATGTTGAATTTTCAACATTACTATTTCTTAAATAAAGATTATAAATTATTATATCAATCCAGTAACCATTACCATGTCTATCCCATGTGTTCTTGAAAAAAAAATCAAATTCAGCAATTAGATTCCCTTATGGGAAATCCAGCATTCTCATTACCCGCTGAGCACCAAAAGAAATTGCACTCCTTATCCTAAAGAAGTTACCTGAAGAGTAGATTTATAACCAGACATTCAGACAAAGAAATTACTTAGATAGAAGAAGAAATAAAAGTAAAAGGAAAATAAGCTATCCTCTTGAACAATTACACTCGAATAAAACGTGGGGGGAAAAGAAAAAGCTCATCAGTGCAATAAAACTCCTTAAAAGTAATCCAATTGGCTTGCCTGTATTAGCTCTAGACATATATATGATTCTTGAAATCAGATTTAATCATAGGATTTAAGAGGAAAAATAAACAATAAGGCATGGCTATTAAGAGTATATTGCAGACACAAAACACCATGCAGCATCTGTATCTAGGGAACAAATAAATATGCTTTACTTTTGTATTCTTCCAGCTACAACTTATTTCAAGTGCAATAGAATTATCATCTTTGGGAAAAATAATTGTTTTAGCTTGGGTTTAAAGTCAAATACCCTTACTACTACGCCCCAAGTTATTGTTCACACGCAAAGGATCTATAATATTGAGGTATTTGGAAACAAAAGGCTGCTCTTCATTTTCTTGGCAGCTTGGTTGAACTCCATAATAGGACTGGCAAGCATTAAGAAACGCTTCATTCAGCAGCAACTCTTGGTGATCCTTTCGTGGAGGCTCAGCTGTCATGATTATGAATTTAGGAAGATGGGAGGGAAAAAAATGTTATCAGCCACAATGAAGAGAACATGTTATTCAAGACAGAGATATGATGAACACAAGAATTTTCTTTTCACATACCTCTCAAGCTTTTTTCTATTTAATTCAAGACTCAAGCTTTTTCCAAGCAAGCTCAAATCAAGGTGGACAGGACCATTCAAAGTTGCACATGTGTATCCCTATGGAGCCATTGAAATCATGAATGAAAAAGATGGAAGCACATTTAAAGTCAACGGACAAAGGCTGAAGCATTACTGGGGAGATCAAAACATCAAGGAGACAACCATCATCTCCTTGAATGAACCAAGCTAAGATCTTATGTCAAGAAGTCAGGCTGAAGACTATAACACAAGCGCTTTTGGAAGGCAGCCCAAACTTTAAATTTGAAGTTTCTTTAATTTTTTGCATTTTTAATTCAGTATTTTAATTTATTGCAATTTAAATTTCATATTTTCAATTATTAGAATTAGGTAAGTTAGTATTCATATTCTTTTTAATATCTGTTAAGATGTTGGAGGAAGAAAAAGGGTGTTGATACCCATAGAGAACATATAAGGAACCAATCTGCAGCACAAAGGACAAGGGAGATTAAAACCCATAAGCAATTGGGTTAGAAGGAGGATTCGGGCCAAGCAAGCTTTGGGCCCAACTTAGATGCAGTTTTGGAGGATTTATGTATATATATTGATGTAATCTCTTTATGTTGATGTAATATTTGTAAGAAGTATTGTAAATTGTAATTTGAAGACCTTGTGTAATATTGGAGCACGTATATGATGAAAGTGCAATAGGCCTATTCTAGGATTGGATTTATTTTTTATGCCAAAGAAATGCATGCAAAGGAACGAATGTGATTGATATGATTTAAGAATTGGTATTGAAATTGTTAAGTTATAAAGTGACCAAACGATATAAATCATGAAGGGTTGTAAGAGAACCAAGGCATTGCTGGTCCTTGAGTGTCACCCATCTCTATTAGGTACATTTGAGGATAGTTAAGCACTTTTATAAAAGTGGGATTTATTGGAAAAACAAAGGGAACTTGGCGAAATTTCTAGAAATTGGCAGAATTTAGGTGAACTTTGGGATAGCATATCTCCCTCCACAGAAGTCCAATAGGGACATGTCATACTCTATTTTAAAGCTTGAGATGTTCTCTACCTTGTATTAAAATTTGAGAATTTTCTGTGTTGCGCGCAGACCTGTAGATGCCATAGAAACTGGACTGTACAAAACACCCTTGTGCAGGGGGTTGTTTCTGGTTGTTTTTAGGAATTCTATTCCTGCTTCGTTTCTTGGTCAAATTAGGTGCATGATATGTCCAATTGAAGCTTGAGGTGTCTAGTTTACTGTTAAAAATTTGAGAGCAATTGGTTGAGAGGATTTTCCATAATCACTGAGAGAGTGAGGACTGTTCGGAGCCCTGTTAGGGGTTGGCTGACAGATTTGCTTGTCCAACTTCAAATGGTGATATCCGAAGCAAACGAGAACTTTATAACTCGTGATAGCTGGTTAGAAAGGTAATCAAGTCTAGAATAACATACTAAAAGATGAGAGGTTCGCGGCATGCAATTTATCCGCAATAATTTAAATACCGAACCATATTCGGATAGGTAGAAAACGTAAAAGTGAGATTTTAGCTAAGTAAGTTTATGGGAGCCCCTTAGTGACTTGAGAGAAGTATTATGTGATATTTAGAGAGTTTAAATAATTATTCCGCAAAGAGTTTACATTTATGGTCACGACTTTATTTATTACGCTTTATTATTGTTCTAAATGCTCGCGTAATAAAAAGGAAAAAATTTATTTGCATTTTTATAAATGAATTGCGGTGATTGTAATTGCACTTAATATCATAATCAATGTTAACAATACCGGTGTACAATGGGCTGTTACACAGTTAATCAGCAAAAAGCGGCCATACACTGGGTAACATCTTATGATCCTCAGAAGACACAATTTGAAGTGCAAGAATCATATAACCAACATACGCATCAGGGTGCTAAGAAATGGTCGGTTTCATTACCTGATTAGACATGTCAGTGCAGTGAATTTACTGCTTTTAGATACCCATGCAGTCATATTATAGCGGCTTGCATAGCCACAATTCATGACCCTATGCAATACATTGATCCTTCTTACAGTGCTACATATCAATGTCAAGTATACTCAGGGCAATGGTACCCTATCAGCAATGAGGATTTCATACCACAAATTCAATGACCAACTATCCCAGATATGTCAATGAGGCGTCAGAAGGGAAGGCCTAAAAGCAATTGTTGGATATTTGTTATATCCCAATTGTTTAATTGATTTAAAATATCTTTTGATGATTACAATCAATTTAATTGTGGATTAATATTCTGATACGTCACGGTGTTCAGAAATCAGAAATAGTAAGTTGACCAGTGGATATGTATTCACTTTGGGTGGAGCTACTATTGATAAGAAATCCAAAAGATAGACTTGTATTGCATTGTCGTCTATGGAATTAGAAATTTTTGCTTTAGCCTTAGCCGGCGAAGAGGCAAAGTGGATAAAGAATCTTAATATGGATATTCCTTTGACTCGGCTAAAGATTAATTCTTTAAGCCTATTTTGTGATAATCATGCAGTTGTCCAAGTTGTTAAAAATGCTCTCTTTAACTCAAAAAGAAGACATAAGATTGAGACATGTGTAACACCCCGTATATATCCGATAATGTTATCATATTATCATATTAAGCTGCGCTTAATCAAAAATGCGGAATATCTTTTTCTTTTCAATTATGATGTCCTTATCATTACCAACTTGCTTATTAATCAATTAATAAAAACATTACCTGTATGTAATTGCAATAAAATAGCTAACTGAAATACCTCATTAAATAAATAACATAAGCATTAGTCTCTAGTCACGGAACTACAACATGTAGACCGGACCAACTATCAGATAATATAACTCAGCTCAAAGTACTATCATAAAGTGTCATGGACAAACCCCATGCTCACACAAATAAGGAAATAAAGCTCAATATCAGTCTCAACATCAACAACGTAATAATAAAGGTGCGAAAAACATAAACAACATCCAATCCAGTCATGCTATCATCAAAGCAGTAATCACATAAGCATCAATTAAGCTCTGGCCTCTTGCCGCCAGAGACATCAGCCCCCATACTACCTGAACCTGAAATAAGCATTCCCCAAACGTGGGGTGTGATCTCTAAACAAGAAATCTCAGTAAGACAAGGGGTCCTCAAGGATCTTCCACCCCAAGCTCACTTACATGTGCAATATAAGTTTAAAAGCAGTTCATCATCATCAGTTCTAAAACAGTGCAATGCCGCAGATAATCATGTCATGTGTGTGAATACTATTCTACTGGGCAGAGAAATGCAGGAATACCTCTATCTCCTAAATATAGTGCAAGACGCCACTTGCATCCACCCCGGATTACCGTATTGTATGACGCCACAAACTCAGGCTTAGCGTCAAGATGGAACAACACATGTGTAACAGCCCGTGTTAACCCGGATTGTTAACATACTATCGTATTAAGCCATGCTTAATTAAAATGCGGAATAACTTTTTCTTTAATTCAATTATGACGTCATTAACCTTAGCCAACTTGATTACTTAATCAATTTCATAAAATACTGCCTGTATGTAAATTTCAAGACAACTAACTGGAATACCTCATATATATATAATAAGTGGGTATCTAAAGCCACAGGACTACAACACGTAGCCTGGGTCAAAATCCTGATACTTTAATTACAACATCAAATTAAAAGACAATAGTCAAACCATGTGGCATGGACAAACCCCATGCTCACCAAATAAGGCAACAATGCCCAATAACAGTCTCAACATAATAACATAATCAAGCGGAAAACATAACAGTCAATCCAGCACGTCAGCATATCATAATATCAGCTCAGCTCTGGCCTCCTGCCACCTGAGCCCTCAACATTACCTGATCCTGAAATAAGCGTCCCCAAACGTGGGGTGAGATCTCTAAACAAGAAATCTCAGTAAGACAAGGGGTCCTCAAGGAGTTTCCACCCCAAGCTCACTTACATGTGTAATATAAGTTCAAAAACAATATTTACAATATAAGTTCCAAAACTATGCGATGCAGCAATTAATCATGCCATGTGTGTTTATCAAATCTACTGGCCAGAGAAATGTAGGAATACGTCTATACCTACATGAGTACAAGAACACCGCTTGCACATCACCCACAGCCTCACCATCTTGTATGTACTACATACTCAGGCTTACCGTATAGGTGGACACCACATGCATCTCATAAAAGCACATTGCACATAAATAGCTCAACAGCAATTTCCAAAACATTAAAGCATGTAACACAACATGCATAAACCCATCCCCATGGGACATGGTGGAACGATAAAATGGCTAAACCGAGGACACGAAAGCTTACCTTGCAAGCTAGCTATCCAAGCCAAGAGTCCAACCACTCTCAAGTCCAAAAACAGCAGTATCACAATCTGATATGGACCAATAACACATCAATATTTATGCATCACAAGCATACAACTTAAAGACTACGCCTTTCCTTTACGTTTTACGTCTTAAGGCTTCCACAAAGCCATAAGCCCTTAATCATATGATTCTGACTTAGTTCATTAATTAAAGAAGTTCAACTTCCTTAATCTAGGGTCAACACTCAACACACACCCATTAGCTTACTGTTCACACAGCATGGCTACTGTTCTGTGAGAACCCAGGATATCCGGATATCAGAAGGGACATATCCGGATATGTCATATCCGGATATTACACTGGCCATATCCGGATATAACATATCCGGATACACAGGTCCCATATTCGGATATCAATATCCGGATACCATATCCGGATATCGATATCCGGATATCTGTTCGACAAATATCCGGATATCTCACGACAGAATGCAGTTTCTGCATTTCGTGAATATCCAGTCCAAAGATCCCACTTTTAACACATGTACACGTTAAAGGATCCATTTTTAAGCATATACAAGTTCACTTAGGTGTTGGTTACATCATTTTAACCTTTTACATGCCAAGACACCACTTTTAAGCATTAAAACTTAAGATTAAAGGTGAGGAAACTTACCCCAAGCTTGAAACAGAGTATAATGTGCTCTTGGAGCTCTCCAAAAGCTCCTCAACTCAGGCCAAACAAAGGTGCACGAAAATGATGCACAAGACTTGGTCTTTCTACCCAAAGGTTGCTTCTTTAAGTAGCAAAGTAATCACACCAAGCTCATACCACTCATACAACCCAAGACAACCCTTCACCCACTCAACACAGAAGCTGGACAGCCTCCCAAGCTCCCCTTTCACCCTCACAAATGGTCTTCCTCACACACTCAAAGTCTTTAGTGAAGAACAAAGGAGAAAGGTGATCAAAATGGTGGTTTCCCAAGCAAGGAAGAGGGTGGCAGCATGAAAGACACAAGCTGCAGCCCACACTCACGTGAAGAAGAAAATAGACCTAGGGTTTTGTGCCCAACTAATGAATATATAGGGGTTTGAGTCATAACGCGCAGTATTAGCCTTAATAGCAAAGTAAAAGATCTTGATCCCAAACTTCGGAATCTAGACCTACACATTTTTCTAAGATTTGTCATATTTTTATTTTATTTTTCGGAGCACCTTTCCGGTACGCGCTTTTCCATAGCCAGTATCAGTTCTGGCATCAGATTGCGTTATTTTGACTTGAAACTTGTTTTACATGTCCTACATAATATTCTAGTAATTATCATGCCTTCGTTATAATTTTCCGGGATACTTTTCCGATACGCATTTATACCGAGTAGCAGAACCGGTATCTGCACTTTTCTTCCGAAAAGCGACTTTCAGCATTTTTACTCACTCAGTATAATTATCTAAGCCCAATAATAATTATTAAGGTCAATTATGGAATCATTTTCTAATTATCATAATTAATTCACTCATTACCCTAATTAGCGGTGCGGGTTCTTACAACATGCATATTAAAAGCTATTACATGTAAAGTTCAATCAACATTTCATATGTTCAAAAGCATGTAACACAGCATGCATATACCATATCCCCATGGAACATGGTGGAACCACAACATGGATAAACCGAGGACACGAAAGCTTGCCTTGCAAGCTAACACCCAAAGCCAAGAGTCCACAGTTCAAAGTCCAAACACAGCAGAATCACAATCTGTTATGGACCAACACTATATCAATAATTATGCACCTCAAGCATACAACTTAAAGACAACGCCTTTCTTTTACGTTTTACGTCTTAAGGCTCCATACAAAGCCATAAGCCCTTAATCACTTGATTCTGACTTAGTTCATTAATTACAGAAGTCCAACTTCATTAATCTAGGGTCCACGAACCCCCAATAGCCTACTGTACACACAGCACAGCTACTTTTCTATGAAATCCCAGAATATCTGGATATTCCTCGGGGACATATCCGGATATGCAATATCCGGATATCTCACTGACCATATCCGGATATATAATATCCGGATATCCGGATCTCCATATCCGGATATCCAATATCCAAATACCATATCCGGATATCCAATGTCCGGATATCCAATATCCGGATATCTAATATCCGGATATCTATTTGACAAATATCCGGATATTTCACGACAGAATGCAGTTTCTGCATTTCGTGAAGATATCCTTCCAAGGTTCCATTTTTAACACTTCAAAACGTTAAAACATGCATCTTTATACCCTCTTAGGTTAAAATACCAGTTGGTTACTTGTTTAACCCATTAACATGCAAAGATGTCACCTTTAAGCCATTAAAACACATGATCAAGGTTAAGTGACGTACCCCAAGCCCAAAAATAGTATGGACAGTGCTCTTGGAGCTCACAAGTAGTCCCTCAATTCTGTCCTAACAAAGTGCATGAAAATGCCACACTAAGGAGGGTCTTTCTCACCAAAGGTGGCTCCTTGAAGCCACTCAACCAAAGAACAAAGGCTCCTCCCCTCAAAGCAAAGAACTCAACCCAAGAACTCCACAAAATAGAGGCTGGAAATCAGCAATGGGGTACTCCACTCTCACACCAGGCCACACTCACACCAGGCCACACTCACAATCACTCAAGTGTTTAGATGAAGAAAATCAAAGGAAAGGTGGTAACTTGGTGGTTTCTCATGGAGGAATAAGGTGACAAGTGGGAGGACAAGAACAACAGCCAAAACTCACGTAGAGTAATTAGGAGACCTAGGGTTTTGTGCCCAAATAGTGTATTTATAGCCAAAATCCACTTAACGCGCAGTATTAACTTTAATTTCTACGCTTAGCATTTTGTTCCCAAACTTTGGAATCTGAACCTACTTATTTTTCTAAGATTTATCATATTTTTATTTTATTTTTCGGAGCACCATTCCGGTATGCGGTTTTCCATAGCCATTATCAGTTCTGGTATAAGATCTCATTATTTTGACTTGAAACTCGTTTTACAAGTCCTACATATTATTCTAGTAATTATCATGCACTCATTATAATTTTTCGGGATACTTTTTCGGTATGCATTTATACCGACTAGCAGAATCGGTATCTGCACTTTTCTTCCGAAAAGCGACTTTCAACATTCTTACCCACTAATATAATTATTAAAGCCTCACAATAATTATTAGGGTCAATTATGGAATTATTTCCTAATTATCACGATTAAATCATTAATTACCTTAATTAGCGGTGCGGGTTCTTACAACATGCGTTGTTGAATCATCTGAGAAAATAAGGAGTTATCACCTTGATCGATGTGAGATCAAAGGATAACTTGACTGATGCTCTCACAAAAGATATGCCTAATGATCGATTATTCAAAACAGTGGGGGAAATGTGGTTAAAGACTATATAGAAAAGTCTTAATTACCATTTACTCACCTTTTTAATTATGTGCTTTGAATTATCGAATCTTTCTTTTGTTGGCCAAAATGATAAGCACTGTTTATATGAATTATCGAATCTTTCTTTTGTTGGCCAAAATGATAAGCACTGTTTATATGTTTCATCGATGCTCATGGTTGTTGATTAATTTGAAAAGGGTAAGTTGTCTCATTCCAAACTTGATGAAGATAACTTGAACCTGATTCAAAGGTTCTACCTGGGAAACTTGTGTTATTCCAAACTTGATGATACAATCCAACCAGGTTGGACCATCCTTTTGGTTAAATGTTCTCATTCCAAACTTGATGCTAGATTATTTGACTTTGAGGAATCACTAATTGTGACATTCCAAATTGAAATATTGAAATAGTAGTTTGCATAAGAAGCCTGTGGGTCTTATTCTTAATTGAAACTTGACATCACATGACCAGGTTATTGTAAGTGACTTGACTATTGGCCCTGTTCTTTGAAACTAGACAATGGTTATTCTCTTACAAATAAACTTAAGTTGATGGCTCTTTGCAAAATAAAATGTTTAGGCCTTGTTCATAATTTATGAAACTGGCTTGATGCTTACGAACATGATATTACAATGCTTTCTGACATTAATATATATTCTTTTTTCCCTGATGATATGATGCTAAGTTCTTTTAGTAGAACTAGACATCTTTACTAGATTGTTTAACCGATTGAATTCATAAAAATATGAAATTCTTATTTGATATTCTACAGAGGATGGTAGAGATAAAGGAGAGCTTAATGAGAGGGATCTTGACTAAGATCACCTCCTTGATGAATGAATATTTCATTTGGAATAAGTGGGGACTTGATAGTTCATCCGCTATTGCCCATTTTGATGGAGTCCATTTATTTGAGACTTACATTTTACTATCTTAATTTTATGAACATTGTTGATTGTGAGTTAATTTTGAGACTTATTTTGGATGCTGGGATTTGGATGAGTTTAGATTGAATCTAAAACTGTAAATATTTATTTTAGTATGTTGGTCTCAGAACAGATTCATGATAATGATGATTTATTTATTTAGATTGAAAATGACGATTGAGTTTAATATTCTACAGTTAAAACTCTTTGATTGATCCGAGTTAATTGTCTTGGACTGGATATGAATAATTCATATTTGTTTGAACATTACATTGATCACTCTATTGGATTGTGCTATATGGTGAACATAGGAGGAGGTTGTTGGATATATTAATAATATAATCCAATAATATGTTCACATATAAACCCAATAGGTGAAAACATGATTATTTGGGTTCATATGGGCTGGAGCCCAGTAGTTTGCATTATATCTAGGATTTCCTAATCTGGGATAACACTGTTGAGCATTCCAAACTTGATGTCTCTTGGTGTAATACTTCAAACACCTCTAAGCCCTTCTCTCTCAAATTCATATATAACTTCCAACAATCCTTAATTATTCTCACAGTGAGCACGGATTCAAGAGAAGAGATGCAATGTCATCCTTTGTTGATCCTTTAGAGTGAACGTAGCCATCTTCATCTTTGTAAAGAACATAAATTACACGTGATAGGTTGAGAGCTACCCTTAGGAGAGGCTTTGGCATTTTGGTAGGGTCAAGGAATTCCTCATTGATATCCTTCCAAGCACTTGTCACACGTCTGTTTAATTCTTCAATGGCATCTTGTTTTGTGACACCGTGTTGCTTCATGTAGCACTCAATAGAAGACACATCATTTCCTCTCTTCAGCTCAATCTAGTCAAAATAAAGGGAAGAAACTATCAAATAAGTTGTAATGTAAATAAAGTCACAGCTACCATTTTTCTGTCTATCTTTATCTATCATTTTCTAATACCGTTAGATCAGAATCTTAACTAATATTTATTTTTCTCTCTTCTTGAGATTGTGATTAACAGTATTAGAGAATGATAGATAAATGTAGTTAGAAAAAATTGTAAATAGAATAACATATCCCATAAATAAATAAGGAAGGAAGTTGATTCTAATTAATTATGATTAATTACCTCGTTGGAAACAACATCATTCATGAGTCTACAAATAACTTCTGAAGCAGTAACAATTTTAGGGTCATTGGTTAACCATTTGAAGGCCTCTTCTGTAGCAACACATCCCATCCCAATAAAGGCTGCGGCTGTGAGACAATGGTAACCACAACTTAAAAGTGCTTTATCCATGTACTCTTCCATTGTCGGTGTATAATTGTTATTGAGCCATTTGGCCTCAACAAAGTAGACTTTGGCCAACCTTTTCACCTGATATCGCAATATAATTTACAATAATAAATGAAATTTATACACATTAATTTGGAGACATAAACTATGTATTACACATCCTTGTTCCTTGTTAGATCCTGTCTATATATATAAACTATCGCTAATGAAGGTTGGCACATCTGGTTGAACATTTTGTCATATTAATTGTGGCTTGGATGCGGTTCTCAGTTTTCCCTTTTCTTTCTTTTTTGACATGGGTGTGAATACTCCCCTAATCTAAGCTTTTATGTACCAAAAAAATAAATATAACTCTTCAAGGAAAATGGAGTCAGAGTCTTACTTCATTTTTTACATATTTTACACAGAATCCTCTTCCTTCCTTGGCCATCTCTTGTTCGATTTCTTGAAAAACATCCAAGAGTGCTCGGTAGCAAAATTTCATGTAATCTGGCAGAAATTCCATGCAGTTGATATCCCACCTAAAATGTCCATTAATTATCTAAAAGGTCATCAAAAGGTTAACAAATTTAATTCTTTCTAATTATTTTTTTTTTTTTGATAACATAATTCTTTCTAAAATTTTAGTTCAAGTAGGAAATGAAAATGAACATTTCGTAGTTAATTTAAACCCCAAACCTGTCTATTGCCTCGGTGAAAACTTGGAGCTCTTCAAATGTACCATGAACATCATATATATCATCAATAATTGATGCCATGGATATGGCCTTGGTCATTAGCCTTCTACCAAGTGAGTATTGGGGCTCAAAATACACTCCCAATGTCCAAAAATAATCTTCCACAATCCTATCGCGTGCAAAAGGTACCTTTGTTGCAAAATCCATATCTTTCCACCACCTAATTCATTAAACACGACCAATTTCAAGAACCAATTATTCATGAGTGACTTGCATGTGGAAGAAATTAATGTTTTCTAATTATTTATTAAAGTGGTGCATGTGGTTTAAAAACTTACTTTGAAATAATTCCAACTTCCTTCTGATGTTGTTTTTGGAGCATATTAAAATCCAATTTGGCAAATAATAGCAAAGATTCATCATGGGAAGGGTCTTCCTCATAAGTAGAAATGTAATGCCTTGCCACTAATCTAGACACGTTCTTGCGTAGTGGCCGCTTTAAGCTATGATTGACTTTTGCAGCAAGAGAAGGACTCAATTGGGTGGTCATTAACTCAAGATGTGAGGAAGTGAAAGCTAGTGCTTCATCTAATATGTCCTCTCCATGAATCCTGAGATGTGATGCTTCATACAAGCTTAGCATTCCTTCAACATCAGTAATAATTGTTTCATTGAACTTTCCTTTCTCATTCTTGAACTTCTTGAAAACATCTGAGATTTATTAACCAACCACAAT
Organism: Gastrolobium villosum; assembly: GCA_032173675.1. Classification (NCBI taxonomy): domain Eukaryota; kingdom Viridiplantae; phylum Streptophyta; class Magnoliopsida; order Fabales; family Fabaceae; genus Gastrolobium; species Gastrolobium villosum. The sequence continues at coordinate 31,768 of JAVKPL010012262.1, read as the reverse complement.
TTAACTTCATAATTTAACTTCTTGTACAATGAAAATGTAATACAAATAGATAAGGTGGGGCCTACCAGGCGAAATGTAATATCCTTGTTGCCTCAGTAACCTAAAGAGAAGGGCAAGAGAGTAGAGGTCTTCATTGAGAGTTATTATACCATTTTCAACATAACTATTGTGAATGTGTTGCAACACTTCGCCAATCTCACGTTCAAAATGATAGCATAATCCCAAACGTTGGACTGAATCAATCAAGTTAGCTTGTGTCGAAGGCCTAAAGGCCTCAGCATTTATAGGAACTAGCATCTTGCTCACTTTTTCTTTTAGTGTTATAATCTGTCTCTTCATTATTTCATCCACTTCCTGCACGTTTAACTTTTGTGACGTGTTAGTAATATGAATAAAGATATTTTCAGGCGGGTCAGGGGATTTCATCCACACAATATCTCAACCCAAAACTTGAAAACATTAGATTTATGTGGATCCTTCCACTTATATGATTTTCACTTAGCCGTTACCAAAATATGTGAAACTCCATCATACTTGAATATTCCACCAAATATATACCTGAACATCAATATAATATCTTTATCCAAAATTAATTGGGGTCGGTGTTAGATGAATCCAAATAAGAAATAATTAAATTTGAGAGGGAAAAAAGTTATACTTCATATAGATATTGTGTACACCTAGATACATGCACAAAATATGTGTGGCTCAAAATGATTAATTATGCCCATTAGGTCACGTATATGTTAGAATCATATGCATACATATATCTATATTGCATATGTAAAAAAGCTTAACAAGAATAAAGTTATATTACCATAGGTTCCAAAGCATATTGAACAAAATAATCCCCCCAAACGGTGGGATGAAAATCTGCCGAACGCCGAGAACCGGAGGAGGCGTTAGGGGTTGGAGTAACTAGTGATGAAATTGCTGAAACTGACATAGTTTTCCTTTCAGGGTTGTTGAGACTATTGTTTCAAACTATATTGGGTACACTAAATGGCTACAACTAATAATCAGTTCACTTGAGTGCTTTGAATGGGGAAGAGCTTGTTTTTGTGTCTATATTTATAGGGGTTTCTTGGGTAAAGAGGAATTGCAACATGAAAAAAACACCTGATTTCGGAACTAAAAAGGATATGGACATTTTTTTAGGTCCGTACAATAATTGATTCCACTTCAATATACCTGTTTAACACATGGTTCTTATAAAAAGAATCACTCACTAATCCCATCGATAACCCGGTTCTTTGTTTTCAAGTGCCTACATAGAGCATATTTTTTTCTACGTGTCACGTTTTTCCTCATGTCGTTTTTCTTTCGTTCTTATACCACACAAATTTTTATCACCTTCACTTTGTCATCAGATAAATTACCGTATTCACCTCTCATGTCAGCTCCACACCCTACATATTTGGCTATTTCCTATGCCAACCTCTTTGTACTGTGTGCCAGCTGCCAATTATGATAGGCTCCTTGTGGCTGAAGGTCTCCAACACAGGGTCCCAGCCACAACAATTAGAAATGCACTTCTCTATCTCTATGATAGAATCTCCAATAAGGGTTTTCATTTGGGTACCGGGTATTAACGAAATGAGCCGAGCTTTGATCTAAAAAGGCTAAGCTTGATTTTAAACGTGTCAACCTGACCAAACCCGTTACCTGTTATAAATATTATTATCGGCTTGGGGTCTGCCTTATTTACAAAAAGAATATACAATCAACAACACTAGTAATCTTATAAATATAATAAATTCAATATATATCCAAACAGCATAATATAGAACAAAATCATTCAAAAAGTCTATTTAACCAATAAAATGGGATGAAATAGATTAAGGAGAAAGAGAGGCTATTACAAATAGTATAAAAAATATAATAATATAATAGGCCAGTCTGAGAGGCTTTAAGGCCGAGCTTTTGAATTGGAGCCTGAAGCCTTTTTATTAAACGAGCTTTTATATAAGTTCAAGCTTGGTGCCAACAACCAATTTTAGACATGTAAGCTCAGGCCTTCACGAGCCGAGCCAAAGGCCTCGACTCGTTTAGCACCCCTGGTACCAACAAACTCCATTTATTATACCTTATTGTCTCTTCAAACCCTTGGGGCATCCACTCTACCCAAACAATTCTAGTATGTGATAAAAGGAGGATGTTACGAAGATATTTATTTAGGAGTAAGAATAAATAATAAAATAGCTAAGAAAAAAATTAAAGTTTTAATTTTTAAATAAAGATAAATTTAGTGAACACATAAAAGATTAAAAAAAGAAAAGAATAAAGAATATAAATGAGGTAGGTTATATTTACAAAAAAATTATTTACAAACTTTTACAAATTATACTATCTACTGCGAGTAGTATATACTTAAGTAATATATACTACTCATAGTACATAGTCTAGTTTATAAGAGTTTATAAAAAAATTGTAAATATAACCATTCTCAATATAAACAGAGATAGTTGATTTATCAATATCCCCGCTAGCGAACATTAGCTCAAATCAAAACGTGAAAAATAGTGTGTTTCAACATACCTACCGCGAAGGAAACCAGTGTGCTGATTGGCTTGCCAATCATATGGTTCACTCTTATGAGAATTCTGCATATAAGGAGTTCATCCAGATCCCTCCTGGGCTTAGTTGTTTATTTTTTGTTAATGTTTGTGCTGTTAGGAGCTGTAGAAATATTACTATTGTTTAGTTATTTTTTGGGCCGTTAAGCCATTTCTTTCAACAACAAAAAAAAAAAAAACGTGAAAAACATGATTGTTATGTTGAGCGCGCTTGGCTTTTTTCCAACTATTATGGTCTGATTTATAATGACCATTTATGTAATATATACACTTTTATTCGGTTCAATTTTCATTTAAAGTATCTTGATTTTTTTGCTTTTAACTAAAAATATATGACTTTTACATATTTTATCATTAGATAATTTTATTTCTTGTTATTAAATAATTTTTAAATAGTATCCTTCAAATATAAATTAATTAATTATATTTTAAAGATATTTTAAGTAGATAAACTTAAAAAAATTGGTCAAATTTATTTTGCTTCCATGCAATTAGAGTAAAAATCCATCTCTCGGATTACCAAAATAAAAATATAAAATCTCTCGTGGTTTTAATTTCTTTATAAAAGCTGATAAGTCTATGAGATTAGACTTCAAACATATGGTTTAATATGCAAATGGAAAGAAAAGAATACTTTTTGTGTTATTAAAAACTCCAAATTTTTGTTTTATTGAGATTTATGGGTTAAATGTTAATGGGCGCATATTTTATTTTCAGGCCCATTTCCAACTTCAAATCAGAGAAACAAAGGAAAAAAGAAATGCTCGGAATAAAAAGAAGGGAATGAGCCGAATTCACCAGGCAACCCAAAAGAGCCCAAAGAAAAAAAAAAGAAAGAGAAAAGAGAAGTAAGAGAGAGACTTAGAAGCCAGAAAGAAGAGAAAAGCAAGAAAGAAAGGAATAGATGGGCTAGACTTTAGAGCTGAAGCCCAAGTGAAGAAATGCAAAGAAAGAAATTGGAAGCAAGAGAAAGAATCTGAAACGTGAAGCAAAGGCTGAGAAGCGGAAACCCTAGCACCCAACTTTCGATCAAACCCATCTAAGCCAAACCCTCATCTCAATCCGATTCACCCTGAAATCCTCTCACAAATCGAACCACAAAGCCAGACCATTCTTTGATTCCGGTCAAACCATCCAGTTTAGACCTCAAACACGGTTCATTAAGTGAACGATCCAACCAAAAAATAGTGAACCCTAGCCATTTCGGTTGATACAGAAAATGCCAAAACTGATTGGGTGAGCTGGAATTTGTTAATAGTGCTAGCAGAATATTTGGATTGCGATTGTGACCCTCGCAAAGGAATCGTACGGTTGGAAGGAACACATGGATGCTTGCAGAGATGTGAGGTGGAGATCGTGCATGCAGAGGAGGAGAGCTATAAATAGAGAAGAAATAGTGAGTGTGGGGACACTCTTCTTGGTCCTGATTAATCTCTGGCCTTTGCTTTCTGCATTCTGCAAGGGATTTCTGATTTTTTATTTTTCTAAGTCTTGGTATTGTAATGGAGTTTGATTTATGTTAGTCTTTACTCATGTTGGTACAGCACTGAGGTTAATCAGATTGTTAGGACCAGTGCTGTAGTTTATTTTTCTACAATCTAAGATTCTGTACTTTTCAATTTCATTTGCTGTTTTTGAGCTCCATTCTTATGGATAGGAGCTAATCTTTTCAAGGTTGGGTGTAGGTACCCGAACCTCGGTTATGAATGTGTGTTAATTTCTTTTGTTAAAATTTGATTCCCAGATGTTTAATACTGTGATTGAATTTAAATATTCTAGTATTAAGGCCTGATGGTAGATATTATTTTAGGAATTAGTCATTGAGAGGTGACTAAGTCCAGACTTGTGTTAAGCACATGGACTTGAGTGTGAGAGCATTCAAGGGATGTTACTCAGAGATGAGAACAGCCTCCATGTAATTTTGGACTGGAACTAAAGGGTTCTTTACTTCATTTAGCACAGAGATGTGCAAATGTTTGTTGATGACAAAATGGTTTTAAGAGATTAAAATCAATAAAAAAAATAATCCATTACTTGGGAATTAATTTTTAGTAATTTTTAATTAACATTCATTCAGTGGCTGTTGAGGAAGGTAACCGAAACTCAACCTATTTTTACAACTTATTTTTCAACAACTCAAATTTCTTTTCATTTGATTCTCAAAAATCTCTCTTATAATTATGCTTACCAATTTCTTATTAGAAAAATCTTTTCCAATCAAATGGTTAATTTGTTGTCCTTCCATTTTCCACTTCTTAGTACAAGAAATCAATTCTGAAAATCTTACATAAAAAAATCTAGAGTCATTGGTCAGTAGCATTTTAACTCAATCTTGTGATTATTTTGTTTCTTTTTATTTTTACTCATTTTTTAGATTAGATTCAGTTTTAGCAATTGCAAATTTTAGTCAAGTTACAAACGCCAAAGATCCTTGTGGGAACGATATTAGGGTCTCAAATACGCCCTTTATTACTTGTTGTGGCGTATACTTGCACTCATACTTGCATAACTATTAGCAAGGCAACAAGTTTTTGGCGCCGTTGCCGGGGATCGAAGGCGTACAATGTTAGAATTTTGTGTGTGATTGTTATTTTAATTCTGTTTCTGTAGAGTGTTAGATGATATTCCTGTAATCCCTTGAATAGTGGTAGTTTGAATTTTTGTTCTGTTAATATTCTGATTTTCTGCATTTTTTTATATAGTATTTCTGTCATTTAATTTTTTTTAGTTTATTGTTTCATAATTGTTAATTTTTTTTTTCTGTTTTACTTGTTTCTCTTAATTTTTTTTAGATAGAGCTGAATAAGAATTTTCATTTCTAAGCTAGGCAGGTTTAAATATTTTTTTTTAAGTCAAAAGGGTGCATGAGTGCAGCTCCACACCTTTTCTTAGAAGCATTTGATCCTGAACCTGAAAGGACCTTTAGGCTTAGAAGAAGAACCCATAAAGCAAATAGACAGATCTTAAATCCAAAAATTGGAGAAATGAAAAATTTAGGAAATGAAAATGGGAATGAAGGAGGACCTGCAAGGATACAAAACCAGCCAATAAATGATAATGACAGGTCCATGATGGACTTTATCATACCAGTTTTGGATGAGTTAGACCCAAGTATTGCCCATCCTGTTAATGGAGTGCCCTTTAAGTTAGAACCTGTGATGTTCACAATGCTCCAGAATATGGGGCAGTTCCATGGGCTGTTATTGGAAGATCCACACAAGCACCTTAGGAATTTCATAGAAGTGGCCAACACTTTTAGGAATCCCAATATCTCAGATGATGTGCTGAGATTGAAGCTTTTTCCTCACTCACTGACTAACAAAGCGAAAGAGTGGTTGAACTCCCTTCCATCCAACTCCATAACCAATTGGCATACTTTGGCTGAAAAGTGTATTATGAAATTTTTCCCATCCAACAAAATAGTGCAAACCAGATGTGATATTACCAACTTCATGCAGAAGGATGGTGAGACCCTTGTAGATGTGTGGGAGAGGTTTGAAATCCTTCTTAAGCAATGTACCAACCATGGTTTGCCACCTTGGCCAGTGCTACAAACCCTTTACAACAGCCTGTTGCGAACTCGGCAAGTATACCGATCGTTCCAAGTAATAAAAGTGAAAGTAAGATCGTCTCCACAGGGATTGTAGACCAAGTACTACAATAACCAGTCCCCTTAAGTTGAACGGATCAAGAGAGGTGACAATTGTTGTTGATTTAAAACAAAAAAAGTAAATTTCGTATTTTTAGGATTTTTTGAAAATAAATGAACAAGTTGCATAAAATTAGGTTTGGAAAAACAATTGCGAAAATATTGCAGTAAGAGTACAAACACTTGTTTGATCCCCACCTTGTAATCTGAATTTAAATTTACATATGATTTACCCATTGATCAAACGATTCAACATATTTTATTTTATTGGTTAAGCCCTAATTCCTTAGTGATCTTAACCTTATTAACCCTATTAGAACCCTAATTCCTTAGTGATTCCTTTTCGGGTTAAACATATAAATCGGTGAATCTTTCACGTTTGCGATTCATGTAGCCTATCCCTAGTGCATACAAGAAAAGCTATTTTCCTCCTTATCAGGAATTAGGATCCCAATATTCCTATTGTGAATCCTAACCCTAGCGATAGGTTAGAATGATCAGATCTGAAAGTACGAAGAGATGAATAACGAAGGAAAATAGATTCAAATAGATAAACATATATAAATTAGATCCAAACTACAAGGGGTTCACATTCAGGGTTGTGACCCTTACCACAATAAAAGGATCTAGCTAACCATATTCATGGCTGATCTCAAATATTCAACAAAAATTGTAAATTACAGAAAATGAAGAACGACGAACGAAGAACGAAGAACACCGATGTGAGCTCTCTCCACGCGCGACGGTCTTCCTCTTTGGTTAGAAAGTATATGATATGTGTCTTTGACCTAATCCTCCTTTTTATATTATTTTTCCTTCTTCTTTCCAATTTTGCCCTTGTGAAACACGGCTGTGGTTTCCGCAACTGACGCTCTCAGCGTCAGTTCCACACTATGAGCGTGGATGCCTCTGAATTCCCATGCCACCAGCGTCAATCCCACGCTATGAGCGTGGATCTTTCTGGATTCCCACGCCACCAGCGTCAATCCCACGCTGTGAGCGTGGATCTTTCTAGATTCCCACGCCACCAACGTCAACCCCATGCTATGAGCGTGGGTCTTCACTTTGGCCAATCCTCATTTTTCTTCCAGATTTGTTTGCTTTTCCTACAAAATGTGCATAAAATCAGTTGAACACTCTTGGAATTGGAATTTAAGAAACACAACAAGAAATGTTGCCTTTTTAATGAGGAATAGCTCATTATCTTTCTCTTTTTGGCTTGAATTTACTTATGTGCTGAAGGCACATCACAACCTTAACACCCAAAACAGAGCCTTAGCAAATTCTGTTGCTAATGGCATGTTTATGTCCATGTCCTTTAATCAAGCCCATGAGTTGTTGGAACAAATTACTCAAAATTATGCTCAGTGGCCGGAAGATAGAAATCAGTCAAGGAGAGTGGCTGGTTTGCATGAGATAGACCCTGTAACAGCCCTCTCAGCCAAGTTTGATGCACTAACTACTTTAGAGAAAAATCAAGGACAAGCCATTGAGGCAAGGTTGTCTCAACCTCAAGTTCCAATACCCCAACCTCAAGTCAATGCTATGAACACAGGTGAAACTTGTGTTTTCTGTGGTGGGCCCCATATGTTTGATAGTTGTCCATCCAACCCTAAGTCTGTATATTATGTGGGGAACCAAAATAGGAACCAAAATAATTTTTCCAACAATTTTAATCAAAATTAGAGGCAGAACCAACAGGCCCAATATTTTCTAGGGCAGGGGAAGCAAGTTGGGCCCTCTAATGCCCAAACCAGACCACCTTTTCCCCCTCAAAATTTCCCATAAATTCCAAGGCAGCAAACTGCTGCCCAATCTCCAGTCCCATATCCTCAAAACCAAGCTGGTGAAATGATTCCTTCTTCAACCTCTTCCTTAGAGGCTTTGTTGAGGGAATATTTGGTTAAGAATGAGACTAAGTAAAACAGCTTGGAGGCTGTAGTACAAAGCATTCCTGCATCTTTGAGGAATTTAGAGTCTCAATTAGGTCATTTATCAAATACTTTGAATAGCAAACCCCTTGGTACTTTACCTAGTAACACTGAAGAGCCTACAAATAAAAATAATGAACAATGTCACATGATATAACTTAGGAATGGCAGATCCGTAAATCAGCCAGAAGCTGTGGTTAGACCTTCCACATTAAAAAAAGAGAAGCGGGCAAAGTGAAACAAGAAAAAGACTTGAATTCTGAACCTGTCCAGCCACATGTTCTCCATGACAGCCAACAAGAGGCTGTAATTAGTGGTTCCTCACCTGTTCTGGTTTAACCAGAAAATCAGGCCCAAATATACCCATCTTTAGGGACTATTCCAATGGAAAAGTCCATCCCAAAGGGTCAAGCATCTAAGCAAGGTGTTGAGACACCTGATGCCTCAAAAAGACCATCACCACCTTTTCCCCAAAGGTTGCAAGAACATAAGCAAGACAATCAGTTTAGGAAATTCCTAGACCTTCTAAAATAGTTGAATGTCAACATTCCATTTTTGGATGCATTAGAACAAATGCCCACTTATGTGAAATTCATGAAAGAAATTCTTTCAAGAAAAAGGAGGCTAGAAGAGTTTGAGACTGTTGCTCTTACACAAGAGAGCAGTCAATATTTGCTTAGCAAGATACCTCCCATATTAGGAGATCCAGGAAGTTTTACAATCCCTTGCACCATAAGAGACCATTACATAGGCAGGGCATTGTGTGATTTAGGTGCTAGTATCAATTTGATGCCTATGAGTATGTTCAAGAAGCTGAAAGTGGGGGAGCCTAATCCTACCACTGTAACTTTACAGTTGGCTGACAGGTCCCTGGTTTATCCTGAAGGGAAGGTAGAGAATGTCTTGGTAAAGGTAGATAAACTTATTCTACCGGCTGATTTTATTATTCTGGATTATGAGGAGGATAGAGAGGTACCCATAATTTTAGGAAGGGCTTTCTTAGCCACTGGTGGGGCTGTGATAGATGTAAAGGAAGGTGAGTTGGCAATGAATGTGAATGGTGAGCAGGTGAAATTTAAAATTTTGAAAGCCATGAAATATCCAAGGGACATAGAGAAATGTTCTAGGCTAGATATCATTCACTATGTGGTGAAAGATAAATTTTGCATGAAACCGCATTGGACTCATTGGAATTTTCTGATTGTGAGGGTCTAGAAATCAGTCAAACTGATTCAGAGGAAGTTGTAAATTGGTTAAATTCCAGATCTGATGTGGTTTGGAAATATAAAATTTGAGTCTTTAGAGTTGGCCAAGAGAGGGTTAAAAATTCCTAAACCCTCAATTGAAGAGCCTCCTGTGTTAGAGCTTAAACCTCTTCCTAATCATCTTAGGTATGCATATTTAGGAGAAAAAGATATTTTTCCTGTCATAATGTCCAATCTGCTCACTGTTTTAGAGGAAGAATAGTTGTTGGCTGTTCTAAAAAAATTTAAGAGGGCTATAGGTTGGTCTTTCGCAGATATAAAAGGTATTAGCCCCTCTTACTGCATGCATAAAATTCTTTTAATAGACCCAAACAGTAGCTCTAGGGAGCAGGAAAGGAGACTTAACCCAATTATGAAAGAAATAGTCTAAAAGGAAATAATTAAGTGGCTGGATGCTGGGGTAATATACCCTGTTTCTAACAGTAATTGGGTCGTCCAGTGCAGTGTGTCCCTAAAAAGGGTGGGATCACTGTTGTGGAAAATAAGAAGAATTAATACCCACTAGGACACTCACCGATTGGAGGATCTGCATGGATTACAGAAGACTCAACAAAGCAACTAGGAAGGACCATTTTCCCTTACCTTTTATAGACCAGATGCTGGATAGATTGGCTGGTAGGGAGTTTTATTGTTTTCTAGATGGCTATTCAGGCTATAATCAAATAGCCTTAGCCCCTGAAGACCAGCCAAAGACCACCTTTACTTGTCCCTATGGCATCTTTGCCTTTAGGAGAATGCCCTTTGGGCTGTGCAATGCACCAGCCACCTTTCAAAAGTGCATGATGGCCATTCTGATATGATAGAACAATTTGTGGAAGTCTTCATGGACGACTTCAGTGTTTTTGGGGACTCTTATAAAGAGTGCTTAGAAGATTTGGGAAGAGTACTAGAGAGATGTGAGGAGACAAATCTAGTCTTGAATTGGGAGAAGTGTCACTTTATGGTGAAGGAAGGTATGGTGTTAGGACATAGGATCTCTAAGGCTGGTTTTGAGGTTGATAAAGCCAAGATAGATCAGATTGAGAAACTGCCACCCCCTGTTAACATAAAGGGAATTAGATCCTTCCTTGGACATGCGGGTTTTTATAGGAGGTTCATAAAAGATTTTTCAAAATTTCTAAGCCTCTTAGTCATTTGCTTGAACTTAACACCCCTTTCCATTTTGATGAAGCTTGTCTCAAAGCCTTTGAGGAGCTAAAACAAAAATTGATTTCTGCTCCCATTATAATAGCCCCTGACTGGTCACTGCCCTTTGAGTTGATGTGTGATGCAAGTGATTGGGCAGTGGGGGCTGTTTTAGGACAAAGGAAAATAGAGTTTTTCACTCTATTTACTATGCTAGTAGGACCTTAAATGTGGCCCAACTAAATCACACAGTGACTGAAAAGGAACTGTTGGCTGTGGTATCTACCTTTGACAAATTTAGATCATATTTGGTAGGCACCAAGGTCATTGTGTATACTGACCATTCAGCCATTAAATATTTGGTGAAAAGAAAGATTCAAAGCCTGGGTTAATTAGGTGGGTCCTTCTCCTTCAAGAGTTTGATATGGAGATTAAAGATAGGAAAGGTACTGAAAATCAAGTTGCTGATCACTTGTCTAGGCTGAATGAAGGGCAGCAAGGTGAAAATATGGTTGAACAAGCCATTAGAGAAACTTCTCCTAGTGAGCAACTATTTTTTGTTGCCATTATTACAACCCCATGGTATGCTGACACTGCTAATTACTTAGTGAGTGAGGTGCTGCCTAAGGATTTGAGTTACCAACAAAGGAAAAAATTGGTGCATGGTAGCAGGTTTTATTTATGGGATGAGCATTACATGTTTAAAAAATGTGTTGACCAGATCATTAGGAGATGTGTGTTAAAGGAAGAAAAAGAGCCAATTTTACAACAATGTCATGACTCACCATATGTGGTCATTTTGGTGGTATGAGGACAGCATCAAAGGTGCCGCAATCTGGCTTTTATTGGCCAATCTTGTTCAAGGATGCCAATATGTATGTCCATAAGTGTGATAGGTGTCAAAGGATTGGTAATGTGTCTAGAAGGCAAGAAATGCCTTTGAAACCAATTTTGGAAATAGAACTCTTTGATGTATTGGGCATAAACTTTATGGGCCCATTTCCACCCTCCTTTGAGAACCAATATATATTGGTTGTTGTAGATTATATTTCCAAATGGGTGGAGGCTGCTGCCTTACCCACAAATGATTCAAAGGTGGTAATTAAATTCTTGAAAAAGAATATTTTTACTAGATTTGGAACTCCAAGAGCCATTATAAGTGATGGCGGTAAGCACTTTGCTAGTAGGCAATTTGAAGCTCTTTTAGCTAAATATAGAGTTAAGCATAAAGTTTCTACTACTTACCACCCACAAACAAGTGGGCAGGTAGAAGTTACAAATAGAGAAGTTAAAAGGATCTTAGAGAAAGTTGTGAATCTTTCAAGGATTGGTCCCATAAGCTAGATGATTCTCTGTGGGCCTATAGGACAGCATATAGAACACCTTTAGGTTGCTCTCCATACAAGCTGATTTTTGGTAAAAATTGCCATCTTCCCTTAGAGCTTGAGTATAAGGCATATTGGGCTACCACATAACTGAATGTTGATGCCACTGCTTCAGGAGAAAATAGGCTTCTCCAACTTAATGAAATGGATGAATTTAGATTAAATGCTTATGAAAATGCCAAGTTGTATAAAGAAAAAATAAAGAGATGGCATGATAGGCAGGTGGCATTTTAAGGTAACAAAAGAGATGGGACAACAGGTCCTGCTTTTTAATTCTATATTAAAATTCTTCCCTGGGAAATTGAAATCTAGATGGTCTGGCCCATTTAAGGTAACAAAAGTCCATTTACATGGTGCAGTGGATATTTTAAATGAAAAAGATGTCATCAAATTCACTGTTAATGGTCAGAGACTGAAACATTATTTGGGGGAGGGAGTTGAGAAAGCTCAGATTTCCATCTCCCTTCGTGACCCTCCCTCCAATTAGACAAAGAAAGCAATAAAAAGTCTAGCTTGAGACTTTAAAACTTAAGCATGGTTCCATTATCTTGTGTATATAAATTATTTAAATTATTTTATTTTTGATCTTTGTTTCTTTACAAATTCTACTTTTGTTTTTTGTTTATAAAAAAAAGTTCAGTTTACCTTCGAGCTTATTATATATATTTTTTTGTTTCTAACAAAAAAAAAATTACTGTCTTGTCAGGTGTCATTTCCAACTAGTCAAGACTGAGTTTGGGGGTGTTTAAGACTGCACTACTGGTGTTTTCTACTCCCTTTATTTTATTTGCTGTTTAGTTATTTGCTTCTTGTTATTTTTTGATTTAGTCCATTTTGGAGTCTGGTCTGCCCTTACGGTGCGAAAGGGGAATTTGAGGAGTGGGGGACCTTTTGACCCCAATGTTAAACATTGCACGAATGACCCATAAAGTCATTTAATCACCTCCTTTACATCTGGAGACACTGTTCAGAGGTATGAAGAAATCATGAAAAACAGGGAACCAATCCCTGACAAGGGATTTGAGGTTCACACCACTTATCCAGCATATGTATATGAGGTGGTGAAGTCCCAATAGTGGGACAAATTTTACTTGCACCCTCAGCAAGAGGCTAATGCCAATATTTTAAAAGAATTTTATGCTGAGGTAGTAGGAAAATTGCAAACTGAGGTTGTATGTAGGGGTAAAAGGGTATCCTATGGCCCAAAGGCAGTGAGAGAGTTTTATTCTCTCCCGCCTAAAGCAAAGGATGAATACCAAGATTTCAAAAAAAGAAATGACCCTCAATTTTTGCAAGAGGTCTTGCTCACCATTGCTGTCCCAGGGACACAATGGGATGTTCATGAAGATACCCACACCATACATAAAAATTGTTTAGTGGAAAAAGCTCAAGTGTGATACCACTTCATAAGAGCCAGACTTTTACCCACTACCCATGTACATTTGGTTACAAAGGATAGGGCAATCCTTTTGTGGTGTCTACTAGAAGGTAAGAAAGTAGATGCTGCAGTACTCATTCATAAAGGAATTGGCACTTGTGCCTCCTTTAAAAAAGGGAAGCTTTGGTTCCCAAGTTTCATATCTGCACTGTGTAAATCCAAGGGTGTAGTTGACAACCCTTCGGATAAGTTCATTATTATCAAGGAAGTAATAAACCTCACTTGCATCAATAAGCTGAAAAAGGGGATTCTGTTAGTTCCTGCAAAGGAAACTATTAAAGAGGTTCTGCCTGATGAACCTCATTCCACCCCTAGCCTTGCCAAGAAAGGAAAAACTATTCTAGAAGAAGTCCATGTGAGCAAAAAGAAGAAGGAAAGAAAAAGAGCTTCGGGTGAAGGCTCCTCTGCTCAATTTTCTGAGTTCACACCTCATTCTTCTCCTCTTGATAATCAGGATTGGTTACCCAGCCTTAAATTGAACCATTACCATCCAGAGTGGCTGCATAATGACCTCACACACATTTATATAATTTTGAAAGAACTGAAGGAAGATTCTAACAAAACTGATTTGTTACTTCAAAAATATTATGAGTAGTTTTATGGGGTACTTTATAATCAAGTAAGGTTGTATGATTACATGGATGAAAGAGATAAAAAAATTGAATGAATTTTTCAAAAATACTTTTTCAAATTTTCCTGATATGTCTGTTTTTCCCCATGGACTCACTTTTGCTCCTCTTTCTATTTATTCTGATCCACAGGTACAGCAGTACTACAGGCATATATCAGTTGCTCCACAAGCAACTCCTGTTGCACAAGCTAAGCAAGCAACCTCTTCAAGAAAAAGAGGGAGGCCACGTTCTGCACAACCTGCATCTCAGATCAGGCCCATTATTGATGAGAGAAAGGAGATTGATGAGGAAGACAAGATCCTCACACCATCTGAATCAGAAGAGTTAGCACAATCTGAGTCTGAGGACTCAGATTACGAGGAGGAATAAACCAGAATCTCTTCTGGCCCCAGGTTACAATGTTCTTAAATTCTGCCCATATTTTCTGGTAATCCAGTAAAGCCACAGTGAGGACACTGTTCCTCTTAAGTTTGGGGGTGCATGAAGTCATTTGTTGTTTTCATTTGCTGTTCTTATTTGCTTTTCAGATGCATTGTGAATAGTTGTTAATTATTTGTTGTTTTGCTGATTTTTTGTTGACTGAAAGTTGGAGTCCTAGAGTGAATGAGGTTTAAAAAGCGGCTTTTTTGTTTGGAGGTTTACTTTTTAAAAAAAGTCAAAAACCTACTTTTTTCAGAAGCTAAAAATTTTAACTCATACAATAAACAGAAGTCAAAAGCCAATTTTTTTTTCAAAAACTAAATATTTTTATAAAAATATAAATAGCTTTAACTTTTGTAAAAAAACACATTTAAAATAAGGAAGAGATAAATGTCACTTTTTTTAGAAGGTGAAACAAACTGGCGTGCCCGTTTGGATGAGCTTTTTTCCACTTAAAAGTTACTTTTTTCCAAAGAAAAAGCACTTTTATTGTAAATTTCATTTGGATGATTGCTTTTAAAAAAAAGCATAAGTCATAAAAAAAGCCTAAAAATTTTAGTTTCTATAAAGAGCAAAAGTCAAAAGCCAAGTTTTATTTCAAAATAAAAAATATTTTTTTGAAAATCTAAATAGTTTTAACTTTTATAAAAAGCACTTTTAAATAAGTAGGGCATAAACGTAAATTTTATAAAAAGGTAATCCAAACACGTTGAGGAATCTCAAAGTTTGGCATTCTTCCAAGGCTAAACCGCAGATTCAGGAAATTTTGTTAGAGGTGGCGAAAGAAATAAATTTTAGATTAAAATTAAGAAACAAAATTCACATTAATAACACGATAATGATTAACACTTGGCAAATTTAAAAATAAAGAAGAAAACCCAAAAGTTTTTTTTTTTTTTGATAACAAAAACTCTTAAGTTTAGCTTCAAAGGGAGATGATCATCCCTCCTAACCTTTCCTGAGTCCACCAATACATGTCTTCCTTAAGCATCCTTCATAGCAAGTTAAAGTGAAAAACTTACTTTTTTTCAGAAGCTAAAAATTTTAACTTCTATGAAAAGTAGAAGTCAAAAGCCAAATTTTTTTTTTCAAAAACTAAATATTTTTTCAAAAATAAAAATAGCTTTAACTTTTATAAAAAGCACTTCTACAATAAGAAAGACATAAAAGTTACTTTTTTGAGAAGCCCAAACAAAAAAGCTGCTTTTTTCTTGAAAAAAAAACACTTCTCATTTTTAATTTGTTTGGACGTCTACTTTTAAAAAAAAAAAAAAAAGTCACAAAAAAAGTCAAAAACCTACTTTTTTCATAAGCTAAAAATTTTAACTTATACAAAAAGCAGAAGTCAAGAGCCAAATATTTTTTGTCAAAAACTAAATATTTTTATAAAAATATAAATAGCTTTAACTTTTGTAAAAAAAGACTTTTAAAATAAGGAAGAGATAAAAGTCATTTTTTTTAGAAGGTGAAACAAACAGGGGGCCCATTTGGATGAGCTTTTTTCCAGTTAAAAGTTACTTTTTTTTCTAAAGAAAAAACACTTTTATTGAAAATTGCATTTGGATGATTGCTTTTAAAAAAGCAGAAGTCATACAAAAAGCCAAAAATTTGCTTTTTCCAGAATCTAAAAATTTTATCTTTTCAAAAAGCAAAAGTCAAAAGCCAATTTTTTTCCACAAAAAAAATATTCTGAAAAAATTCTAAATAGTTTTAACTTTTATAAAAAGAACTTTTCAAATAAGTAGAGCATAAAAGTAACTTTTTTAAAAGGTAATCCAAACACGTTGAGCAATCTCAAAGACATAGCTTTGGCATTCTTCCAAGGCTAAACCGCAGATTTAGAAAATTCTGTTAGAGGTGGCGAAAGAAATAAATTTTAGACTGAAATTGAGAAACATAATTCACATTAATAACACGATAATGATTAAAACTTAGGCAAATTTAGAAATAAAGAAGAAAACTCGAAAGATTTTTTTAATTTTTTTTGATAACAAAAACTCGAAAGTTTAGCTTCAAAGGGAGATGATCATCCCTCCTCCACCACTACATGGCTTTCTTAAGCATCCTTTATAGCAAGTTGAAGCCAAAAACTTATTTTTATCAGAAGCTAAAAAATTTAACTTCTATGAAAAACAGAAGTCAAAAGCCAAATATTTTTTTTCAGAAACTAAATATTTTTATAAAAATAAAAATAGCTTTAACTTTTATAAAAAACACTTCTATAATAAGAAAGAAATAAAAGTTACTTTTTCGAGAAGCCAAAAAAAAAGATGTTTTTTTTTCTTGAAAAAAACACTTCTCATTTTTAATTCGTTTGGACGTCTACTTTTAAAAAAAGCAAAAGTCACAAAAAAGTCAAAAACCTACTTTTTTCATAAGTTAAAATTTTTAACTTATACAAAAAGCAGAAGTCAAAAGCAAATTTTTTTTTCAAAAACTAAATATTTTTATAAAAATATAAATATCTTTAACTTTTGTAAAAAGCACTTTCGAGATGAGGATGAGATAAATGTCACTTTTTGGAGAAGGTGAAACAAACAGGCGGAGCCGTTTGGATAAGCTTTTTTCCAGTTAAAAGTTACTTTTTTTTCCAAAGAAAAAGCACTTTTATTGTAAATTGCATATGGATGATTTCTTTTAAAAAAGCAGAAGTCATAAAAAAAGCCAAAAATCTACTTTTTCCATAAACTAAAAATTTTAGCTTCTCCAAAAAGCAAAAGTCAAAAGCAAATTTACTTTTCAAAATAAAAATATTTTTTAAAAATTCTAAATAGTTTTAACTTTTATAAAAAGACTTTTAAAATAAGTAGGGCATAAAAGTAACTTTTTTTTAAGAGGTAATCCAAACACGTTGAGCAATCTCAAAGACATAGCTTTTGCATTCGTCCAAGGCTAAACCACAGATTCAAAAAAGTTTGTTAGATGTAGCGAAAGAAATAAATTTTAGACTGAAATTAAGAAATAAAACTCACATTAATAATACGATAATGATTAACACTTAGGCAAATTTAAAAATAAAGAAGAAAACTCGAAAGTTTAGCTTCAGAGGGAGATGATCATCCCTCCGAACCTTTCCTGAGTCCACCAATATTACATGGCTTTCTTAAGCATCCTTTATAGCAAGTTAAAGCCAAAAACTTACTTTTATCAGAAACTAAAATTTTTAACTTCTATGAAAAGCAGAAGTCATAAGCCAAATATTTTTTTTTCAAAAACTAAATATTTTTATAAAAATATAAAAAGCTTTAACTTTTATAAAAAGCACTTCTAAAATAAGAAAGAGATAAAAGTTACTTTTTTGAGAAGCCCAAACAAAAAAGCTGTTAATTTCCTTGAAAAAAATCTCTTCTCATTTTTAGTTTGTTCGGACGTCTACTTTTAAAAAAAGCAAAAGTCACAAAAAAGTCAAAAACCTACTTTTTTCAGAAGCTAAAAATTTTAACTTATACAAATAGCAGAAGTCAAAAGCCAAATATTATTTTCCAAAAGAAAATATTTTTATAAAAATATAAATAACTTTAACTTTTGTAAAAAGGACTTTTAAAATAAGGAAGAGGTAAAAGTCACTTTTTCAAGAAGCTAAAAATTTTAGCTTCTCCAAAAAGCAAAAGTCAAAAACCAATTTTTTTTTTCAAAAAAAATAAATATTTTTAAAAAAATCTAAATAGCTTTAACTTTTATAAAAAGCACTTTTAAAATAAGTAGGGCATAGAAGTAACTTTTTTTAAAAGGTGATCCAAACACGTTGAGCACTCTCAAAGACATAGCTTTGGCATTCTTCCAAGGCTAAACCGCAGATTCAGAAAATTTTGTTAGTGGTGGCGAAAGAAATAAATTTTAGATTGAAATTAAGAAACAAGATTCACATTAATAATAACACGATAATGATTAACACTTAGGCAAATTTAAAAATGAAGAAGAAAACTCCAAAGTAATAACACGATAATGATTAACACTTAGGCAAATTTAAAAATGAAGAAGAAAACTCCAAAGTTCATCTTCAAAGTAACACGATCATCCCTCCTAACCTTTGCTGAGTCCACCACTACTTGGCTTCCTTTGCTTTCTTAATTTCAATCTAAAATTTATTTCTTTCGCCACCACTAACAAAATTTTCTGAATCTGCGGTTTAGCCTTGGAAGAATGCCAAAGCTATGTCTTTGAGATTGCTCAACGCGTTTGAATCACCTTTTAAAAAAAGTTACTTTTATGCCCTACTTATTTTAAAAGTGCTTTTTATAAAAGTTAAAGCTATTTAGATTTTTTTTAAAATATTTATTTTTTTTGAAAAAAAAAAATTGGTTTTTGACTTTTGCTTTTTGGAGAAACTAAAATTTTTAGCTTATGGAAAAAGTGACTTTTATCTCTTCCTTATTTTAAAAGTCCTTTTTACAAAAGTTAAATCTATTTATATTTTTATAAAAACATCTAGCTTTTGAAAAAAATATTTGGCTTTTGACTTCTGTTTTTTGTATAAGTTAAAATTTTTAGCTTCTGAAAAAAGTAGGTTTAGCCTTGGAAGAATGCCAAAGCTATGTCTTTGAGATTGCTCAACGTGTTTGGATTAAAGTAGTGCAACATAGCTTTGGCATTCTTCCAAGGCTAAACCGCAGATTCAGAAAATTTTGTTAGAGGTGGCGAAAGAAATAAATTTTAGACTGAAATTAGGAAACAAAATTCACATTAATAAAAATATTTTTACAAAAAAGTTAAAGCTATTTATATTTTTATAAAAATATTTAGTTTTTATTTTATACCAAAAGTAGAAGTCAAAAACCAAATATTTTTTTCAAAAACTAAATATTTTAATAAAAATGATTTGGTTAAAAAATATATTTTCTTGCCTTTGATTCCTAGTTTTTTCCTTTTATATCAATACAAAAAAGCTGTTGTGTTTTTTTGGTTAAAATTCTTTCTTTTTCGAATTTTATCTTATCTAATTTAAAAAAATTTGAAAAATAATTTTCTTAACAAAAAGTATTTGGTTAAAAAAATATTTTTCTAAATAAAAAACAAATTTGGTCAAAAAAGATTTTTCTAATTAAAACTGATTTTAATTCAATCCAGAAGAGAGAATCAAAACCTCCCTTTATTTAATTTATGCTATCCTTATTCAATCCTTATTCTTCCAATATTTTAATTCTTCCAACAAATCACATATTAAATCCTGCAGTAACCTTAAACAAAAAAATTCAAACATTGTTAAAAAAAATAATAATTTAATAGTGATAGGAGTTGAGTAGGTGTTCAAAATTTTTCATAAACCTATATGTAGGAGGGAATAGCTTGCAATATGCATATGCAATATCAATTTGTGTCATAACATTCATATTTGACATTAAAAACATGAACATGAATAATCTTGTGAAATCATATTTTTTCTTTTTTTCTTTTAATTTCTTTTTAGATTTATCTTATTTCTTGAGTAGTACTGCATCACTTGTTTGTCATCGGGGTGTCAATATAGGTTTTGATACGCGGGTCGACCCGCGACACGACACGAAAATTCGTGTTCGGGTTGACCTGCAAAAAATTTTGTGTCGTGTTCGTGTTGGAAGAAATGACACGTAAAAAATTCGTGTCGTGTTCGTGTTGACCCGTACTTTTTTTAATTATTTTATTTTTAATTTTTTATTATTTTTTAATTTCGATCGATTTTTTTAATTTTTTTGTCAATTACTGTTTTGACCCCTATTTTGCGTGTTATTCGTGTCGTGTCAACCCGCAAAAAATACGTGTCGTGTCAGTGTTGGAGATTTTGACACGAATAAAAATCTGTGTCGTGTCAAATTCGTGTCGTGTTAACCCGTTTTGACACCCCTAGTTTGTCATCATCAAAATTAGATAAGGTGTAGGACCCAACAAATTCTCCTTTTTTTATGATGATAAATAACTACTGCAATAAATGAAAAACATCTCTTTGAAATACTAAAAGTAGGGGTGACAATCCGAGTTGGCACGACACGACACGAATTAGACATGAACACAAATATACTCAACATGAACATGACAAGAAATTGATCACGTTAAAACCTTCGGATAACCCTCAAAGTCATAATGTGTCTCTTATTGTGCAGATTAACAATACACAATACTACATGAATAACCTGCCAACCCCAAATTGTGTTTTATTGTACAGATCAACACGACACATTATGATAAGACAAAAATAACTTCAAAGTGACACGATCATCCCTCCTAACCTTTGCTGAGTCCACCACTACTTGGCTTCCTTTGCTTTCTTAATTTCAATTTAAAATTTATTTCTTTCGCCACCTCTAACAAAATTTTCTGAATCTGCGGTTTAGCCTTGGAAGAATGCCAAAGCTATGTCTTTGAGAGTGCTCAACGTGTTTGGATTACTTTTATGCCCTACTTATTTTAAAAGTGCTTTTTATAAAAGTTAAAACTGTTTAGATTTTTAAAAAAATATTTTTTTTGAAAAAAAAAATTGGTTTTTGACTTTTGCTTTTTGGAGAAGCTAAAAGTTTTAGCTTCTGGAAAAAGTGACTTTTATCTCTTCCTTATTTTAAAAGTCCTTTTTACAAAAGTTAAAGCTATTTATATTTTTATAAAAATATCTAGTTTTTGAAAAAAATATTTGGTTTTTGACTTCTGTTTTTTGTATAATTTAAAATTTTTAGCTTCTGAAAAAAGTAGGTTTAGCCATGGAAGAATGCCAAAGCTATGTCTTTGAGATTGCTCAACGTGTTTGGATTAAAGTAGTGCAACATAGCTTTGGCATTCTTCCAAGGCTAAACCGCATATTCAGAAAATTTTGTTAGAGGTGCGAAAGAAATAAATTTTAGACTAAAATTAAGAAACAAAATTCACATTAATAAAAATATTTTTACAAAAGTTAAAGCTATTTATATTTTTATAAAAATATTTAGTTTTTATTTTATACCAAAAGCAGAAGTCAAAAGCCAAATATTTTTTTCAAAAACTAAATATTTTAATAAAAATGATTTGGTTAAAAAATATATTTTCTTGCATTTGATTCCTAGTTTTTTCCTTATATATCAATACAAAAAAGCTATTGTGTTTATTTGGTTAAAATTCTTTCTTTTTCTAATTTTATCTTATCTAAATTAAAAAAATTTGAAAAATAATTTTCTTAACAAAAAGTATTTGGTTAAAAAAATATTTTTCTAAATAAAAAACAAATTTGGTCAAAAAAGATTTTTCTAATTAAAACTGATTTCAATTCAATCTAGAAGAGAGGAATCAAAACCTCCCTTTATTTAATTTATGCTCTCCTCATTCAATCCTTATTCTTCCAATATTTTAATTCTTCAAACAAATCACATATTAAATCTTGCAGTAACCTTAAACAAAAAAATTCAAACACTGTTAAAAAAATAATAATAATTTAATAGTGATAGGAGTTGAGTAGGTGTTCAAATTTTTTCATAAACCTATATGTAGGAGGGAATAGCTTGCAATATGCATATGCAATATCAATTTGTGTCATAACATTCATATTTGACATTAAAAACATGAACATGAATAATCTTATGAAATCATATTTTTTCTTTTTTTCTTTTAATTTCTTTTTAGATTTATCTTATTTCTTGAGCAGTGCATCACTTGTTTGTCATAGGGGTGTCAATATAGGTTTTGACACGCGGGTCGACCCGCAAAAAATTTCGTGTCGTGTTCGTGTTGGAAGAAATGACAAGTAAAAAACTCGTGTCGTGTTCGTGTTGATGTATTCGTGTTCGTGTTGACCCGTATTTTTATTTATTTATTTATTTTTATTTTTTTATTATTATTTTTTTTTTAATTTCGATCAATTTTTTTAATTTATTTTGTCAATTACTGTTTTGACCCCTATTTTGCGTGCTATTCGTGTCAACCCCAAAAAATTCGTGTCGTGTCAGTGTTGAAGATTTTGACACGAATAAAAATTTGTGTCGTGTTATTTATATTCGTGTCGTGTCAAATTCGTGTCGTGTCAACCCGTTTTGACACCCCTAGTTTGTCATCATCAAAATTGGATAAGGTGTAGGACCCAACAAATTCTCCTTTTTTATGATGATAAATAATTGCTGTAATAAATGAAAAACATCTCTTTGAAATACTAAAAGTAGGGGTGACAATCCGAGTTGGCACGACATGACATGAATTAGACATGAACACAAATATACTCAACATGAACATGACAAGAAATTGATCACGTTAAAACCTTCGAATAACCCTCAAAGTCATAATGTGTCTCTTATTGTGCGGTTTAACAATACACAATACTACATGAATAACCTGTCAATCCCAAATTGTGTTTTATTGTGCAGATTAACACGACACAATATGATAAGACAAAAATAACTTGTTTATGACATGACATGATAGAAATAACCTGTAAGAAAATTAACGCAGGTCAATTTCGGATTCACAAGTTGTTATAAGACACGACACGACACGAATTTTTTGGAGTCAGTTTTTGCTAAGTTTATCGGGAGTATATCAATATGGGGTTTCACACTTGAGGGGAAGTTTATCGGGATATTCAAGTGTGATTGAATATCACATTGGTTGTTACTTAACAGGTTAAGTGAAGAGTCCATAAGTGAGAAAATTCATTAACCTAATGCCTTACAGTTTTGGATTGAGGCACGACTAAACCAGAAATCTTAGGCTCTCTAATTGAATTTTGAGTCTATATATTCAATCTTTTTTAATCTTATATATATTCTAAGGCCAGTCTTGTAGCTGCAGCAATTACATCCTCTTTATATCTATGTAAGAGTAAAGTTGCATACAATCGGCTTTGACCTCTATCCTTGTAAGAAGAGAAAGCCTATACACAACCGGATTTGCCCATTAATCTTACGTGTCCTATTCGTCAAGCAGTTTGGAAACTATTTTTGTACCTTTCCACATGTGGCTTGTTCAGAAGCACAAAGTATTTTCTGGAAATATTTGAGTAAGTTTAAAAGTAAAAATTTATGTCAAAGTTTCATCAGATTATTACACAGCAATCAAGCAAACTTTAGTGGATGCTGTTAGCACCAAGAAATCTATCTATTAGGTACTTAGTACAATTTCTTGTTTTGGGTCACTATGGGTGTGGCCATTGTATTTCAATGTGTGAGCGTTCAATGTAGAAGTAACCTAAGGGACTTTCTATTGATCCATCAATAAAGTCAATAAATTTTCATGCTTAATTTTTTTTAATTGAATGCAGTGAGTAAATAAAAAATATTTCTTCCGAAGAAAATTAATTATCAATGTATAACTATTCTAAAAATAATCGTAACATCGTTTATAATAATCCGTCATCATATGAGGGCATTGTTAAGCCAAGGATTACACCATCGTTCATGCCTAAACTGCTAAAAAAGATCAAAGTTTCATATTATGTTGTGTTGCTCATAAAATTAAGTATATATGTTTTAAATTTTATCTTAACTGTTACTAAATCATTACCTTGTATTTGGCCTGTATGTGAAATTATGTTGGGAGTGAGGTCTTGAATGATTTTAGAATATTTTACTAGAGGATTCTCTTAATAAATTTTTTTTTTTTAGTTTCAATTATTGGTTTCTAGACTTATATGTCATAGAGCAAGTTTGTTTGGACTTGCAGAAAAAATAGATTTTATCTCTTCTTATAGAAAATTAACCTCCAAAATGAAGCTTTATACCGTTTATTAATGCAAGTATAAATGATGTGCTTCCTTTGGTAACGCAGCTATTTGTAGTTGGGTCTGTACCACTGAAGACTTATTTAGCTGATAGGGATATTGATCTAACAGCATTCGGTAACAATCAAAATCTGACAGACAGTTTGGTCTAAGAGATAGTGCATATTTTAGAAAGAGAAGAGAAGAATGAGGATGCTGAATTTAGTGTGAAAGAGGTTCAGTATATCCCGGCAAAGGTATGTGTTTCTTATCAGCTGGATTCATGGTTGTTGTCAGATTAGCAAGTGCAATAGTCATACAAGTAATAAAAATGATGAGTAAAGATCGTTCCCACGAGGAATTGTGTCAAACACTGACTATCCAAATGTTATTGATTTGAATCAACCAAAGAGTTTTGAAGTGCATAGTTTTCTTGTCACTAGAAATGTAGATTGCATAAAATGAAATAATTTCAAAACACAAAGATCTAAATTTGAATTAAAAAGTAGTCGGAAATCAATTTC
Organism: Gastrolobium villosum; assembly: GCA_032173675.1. Classification (NCBI taxonomy): domain Eukaryota; kingdom Viridiplantae; phylum Streptophyta; class Magnoliopsida; order Fabales; family Fabaceae; genus Gastrolobium; species Gastrolobium villosum. The sequence goes on along the minus strand of JAVKPL010012262.1, from coordinate 7,198 downwards.
CCTCAAGTATGAATTTATGAATGAACCAATTTCCATCATGAATTCTCTATCATGTGATGTTAATCAACCTTTTACTTATCATCAAGATATAATGTCTTACTACCTTGATAGACACATTAATCAGAAACCCCCAATGTCTTGGTGATTCCTTTCATAATATATGCATTAATCACTAAGGTCTTAAGATTACACTAATATCATAGCATCAATGTCTTGACTACTAAAATACAAATGATGAAGTTGTCAACTATAGAACAATGTAAACATGTCTGTTCTACACTATTCCATTAACAAGAATAATTGATCAAGACAACTTCATACAAATCACATCATAGGTAAACATAATATCACATTAATCATTCACAAATACACACTTGAGTTCCATTGAATCAGACTACAAAGGACTCTACTCAGACATAATTGAAATGAATACAAGGGAAGAAGAAAGAACAAACTCCACTGTCATGGTAGTGGATCTTCAATCTCCAATTGTAATTTCAAATGAAACACTACTCCTAAGAATTTGGAAAATAAAAGTAAGGAATTCAGATCTGAGGATCTGACACAGAAGAGGGAGAGATATGGTAGAGAGATGGAGAGAGCTATAAAATGTGAAGGCCTTTTGCCTTTTATAGTGTTACAATTTCTGCTGAAAAATAATATGGGCGCTAAAACGGTCTGAATGGGCATTTTAGCGTCCAGGCTTGATGCGTGACCAACTGCTTTTAACTGCATTGGACGCTAAAATGGTCTGAATGGGCGTTTTAGCGTCCATGGCTGATAACTTCTCAACTGCTTTTAACTGACTCCAACGCTAAAACACTTGATTTGAACGTTTTAGCGTTGGAGACCAGAGACTTTTTCCACATCAGGGCGCTAAAATGCTCAGTGTGGGCGTTTTAGCGCTGAGATCCAGAGACTTCCACTCTTGATTTGCAGCAGCGCGCTAAAACGTTCTGTGTGGACGTTTTAGCGCTCAGCACCAGCAACTTTCTCCTTCAATCTGCAGCAGCACGCTAAAACGGTCTGTGTGGCCGTTTTAGCGCTCTACACTTAGGCAATCTCACTTTCTCCAAAATCTTCTTCCTTCTTTTGATGCTTTTTGGGCTTCCTTTCCCTGCAAGACAGTCTAAATTTTCAGAAAGCTTTCAGAACTTGCACTTGAGGGATTTCTAAGATATTAACCTCCTTTTCATCCAATTATTCACACAAATTAATCCTAATTTGTGCTGAAAAACCTGATGAACCAGGGGTTTATCACAATTCCCAGATTTGGACATTGTTGTCCTCAATAATGAACTTACAACAAAGAAGGATTCAATATTCTTACAGATGAAACTCATGAGGATGGACATAATTCAACAAAGGATCCCATTGATACAACTTACAACCATGCAATCTCTTATTTCTTATGACTTCCACAACATCATATGTGCTTTTCAACAGATTACTACAGATGACATATAGAGAATTTCCAAACAAAAACACTCCCTCACTAGGATCTTCTCAAAAATTGTGAGAATTCAACTCTCTTGCACACTAGTGTTTAGGGATCAACTTGTCACTCATTCTTCACTGCACTCAAACTTCCATAGGCTTGCCCATATTCTCATTATTCATGGTACAAATGATCTATAAGGCATATCAAAAAGGTCTTAACATGGTTGGAAATGAGGCTTGGTGTATGGCTTGACTAGAGGTAAGGATTTCTGTGGCAGGAAAAGTTCAGATCAAATGAATCAGATTCAGATAAGAGGGAATCACAATATTTATCAATTTCTTCCTAATTCCCCAATCTTTCTTCCTTTTCATTCTTTGTCTTATAACCTTGTTCCTCCTTTTCTTCCTGACACTTTGTGTCTTAAACAAAAAAAATTCTTTCTTTCTTTTCTTTTTCTTTCAAACACTTTGTGTCATTTAGCATTTCACTCTATCTCTTCCAAACACTCAAACACTTTGTGTTCCACAAACTTTTCTTCTTCTTCTTTTTATTTTCTTTCCTTCTTTCTCATGTTTCAAACACCTTGTACATTCACTTATTGCAAAGATACCTTACTTCCCACAAAACACTCCACCCCTTATCACTTATCTGAACTTTTCAATCTAAAGGAATAGATGTGAGGGTACATTAACAAAAGACTAGGCTCAAAGGTTCTTGCAACAGGAACTTAAGGGTTGACCATTTAACTTTCTGGTTCAAGAAGGAAACTCCTCTACCCTATACATCATCAGCCATTTCAAAAAAGAAACAAGGCAAGTTCTAGAGTTACTCATGCAGTGAAATGCTCTCTGAACAAAAATTTCTGTATAGGCTCAATTTCCTCACAGTTCAGAGTGCATGCTTGACTTCCTCTCTATACATCAAAACTAATCTCTCTACTCTTACACATTGAATGAGTCATGCAATCATTTCATTTCTCAACATGCAAGGTATAAGACTGTATCCTTAATTTGATCAATCATCTAAAATTCTGATCAGTCAAATCCTCATGAAATTCCCTAAAAGAAAAATTAAAATCCAAATTCTAAACTACAATTAACATCTAAATCACACTAAAAATTTATTCACACTAAGAAAAACTAAAGAAAAGAGATTGAGATGTTTCCCTGTTTTGGCTCATCCACTCTTGTGACCTCTCCATGAAGTTCAAATGCCTTTCAATCACACCCACAATTCCCAGATTTAAACGTTGTTGTCCCCATCAACTAATTTAAATCTAAAACAGCAGTGGATCACTGAAACACATTCACATACAACCAATAGCATCAGTACTATCGCAATGTGTATCAACAAACAATGAAATCTCAATGTACTTAACCAAATTACAAAACAACTATATCAACAAAATAAACAAAACACTGTACAAATAAAATAAAATAACAACAGAAAGATGTAAAATCATGAGTCCATGAAGGATGTTGTGTCCTCATCATCCGAGTCAAAGGGGTCTCCTGGATCAGAATGCGGAAGTGGTGTATAATCAGCATGTGCTGCACCTGCACTGTTCCCTGCTCCTGCACTGGTTCCAGTTGATGGTCCTGCAACATCCTGACTGGCAGCAATAGTCTCTCGCTCCGGGGCCTGAACAGCATGATCAGAAATGTCATCATCAGAAGTCTCACTGTCATCATCCAGAAGGGCACCGACAGCTGCCTCAAATGCATCCTCTTCCTCTGAATGAGGGTAAACAGCAGGCTGAAAAGCAGATGTCTCTAGTCCCTGGGCCTCACATATGTCAGTCAGCATCTTAATCACATGAGTCTGAAATCACTGCTGACTCGCCTGCATAAATTTGAGACGACAACGTAAGTGCCCCATACGAATATCTCCATAAATCAGCCATTGTTCCCCCGATTTAATTCTCTTTTCAAGGTCTGCATCTGATTTATCCCTAAGCTTCCTGCCAGGTGTTAACCCTCTTGGTCCATCCCCTCAAATTCTTAATTGATCCCTGATCAGCTTAGGATCAATTTTGGGGTGCAACTTAACTTGCACTCCATTATCTGTGACATCCACACCAGCTTTCTGACACAAAAGCTGGATCAGAAAACAATGGCCTAGAGCATATGTGTTGCTATCAGAATGGGCCATGTCATATATGTTGTCCTGGAGAAGGATGTGCGTCTCCACTTTCCCCTTGGTCATGATAGTGGAAATTAAAACAGCCCTCATCAAATTGACCTCCACTTGATTGGAGGAAGGCATAATGTTGGAAACTATGAAATGGAACCAAACCCTGGCTTCTCCATTCAGTTGCCTCAACCACAGCAATTTGGGATTGACCCTATCCTTGGTCATTTCCCATTTTTGACCAGGCTTTGCTACAGTTTGCAAGATGGGTTCAGCTGCTCCCAACTTGGTCCAATTCTCAAAAGCAGGATCCTTCCTCCTTGGTGGGATGTAAATTTTCTGCCAATTTCTGCGGAATTCACAAGTGAGAGCCTGAGTGGTATCACAGTTCTTAATCTTGAGAAGCTTTTGAATAGTGTAGGCATCATATTTAACTTGCTTGCCTCTCACCCAGCTAACAAAGGTTCTCTGTCCCCCTTCATCACCATTATATGCATTGGCATAAAATTCCCGTGCTATGGTCGGGCTGCTATTCAACAGAATTTCACCAAAGGTGACCCATTCCCTTCTCCTCAACTGAGATTGGAATTCCGGATATTCATCAGTGTCCAGGATGAACTGTCTTTCCCGAACAAAGGGTCTACTGGAAGTCTTCTTGGTGAATCTGTCCTCATGTTCAGCACTCCTCCAAAAATGTTCATCAAAAATAGGAGGAGGTGGTGGAGGTGCTGAAGTCTTAGACCCCCTATACCTCTTTTTGCTGGTTTTCTTGGGTGGAGAGGTAGACATAATCTGTTCATCAAGGAAACAAATCAGTAATGCAATGAACAGTATGGGATCTAATTCCCAGATTTAGATGGATAAAATGATTCAAATAGATCCCTCATTAAGCCAGTAAACACTCCCCTTAATTCCCAAAATCAAATAAAAATCATGTATGCAGCAGGGGCTGGGCGCTAAAACGGTCACTGGGAGCGTTTTAGCGGCCTGGCCGTAATCCTGTTTTACCCTGTCTGAGCGCTAAAACGTTGAGAACCAGCGCAAAGGTGTAACATTGAAGTCCATTAGAATTGAACTTCAAACCCAGAATTCAACATGATATACAGCCCCAAAAACATCCACAACAAGAATTTAACAGAAAAATATGGAATCATGATGAAAAGAAAAGAAAAAATAAAACCCTAAGCAACCTATGCTTGATTAATGAAAAATGCAAGATGATTCACCAACTAACAAGAATGGAAGATGATTCATACCTTGTCCTTGATCAAGTGAATGCAATCTGGAAGTGAAAAACAAGAAAAAGTGCAGAGAGTATGTGGAGAGGATGTTAAGTGAGTAAGAAAAATGAAAAAGAAGTGAGGGAAAGGTCCGTATATTTCAAAGTTAGTGACTCGGCGCTAAAACGTTGAGAACCAACAGTTTTAGTGCCCAGGACCAGATAAGTGGACACACGTGGTGTTCAACTGCGCACTAAGACGGTCATGATGAGCGTTTTAGCGCGCTGAGCCAGAGTGCTTGCATTTGAAGCATTAGTAGAGCACTAAAACGGTCAGTATGAACGTTTTAGCGCTCTAGGCCAGAGAGTTCTTATTTAGTACTCTTATAGAGCGCTAAAGCGCTCAATTTTTGCGCTTTAGCACGCATGGCCAGAGAGTTTGCAATTAGTGCAATTTTCAAAACGCTAAAACGGTCAGTACGAACGTTTTAGTGCCCAGCACTTCTCAGAATTTTTTTCTAAAAAGTTTTTCAACACTCTTCCCTCTTCTTCTCTTTGAACATGATCTTAACATCAAAATCACATACCTGGTACAGTGGGTTGCCTCCCACTCAGCGCGTGTTTAACGTCGTGAGTCTGATGGGTATAATCTATTTAACTCCAACAAGGCAACTGAAATCAGTTGCCTGTCCACATCAGATCCAATATAAAACTTCAACCTCTGACCATTAACAGTGAAACTTCGGTCAGAGTCCTGAGAACATATTTCCACCGCTCCATAAGGCTTCATGCTCTTAACTACAAACGGTCCATACCATCTGGACTTCAACTTGCCTGGAAACAACTTCAACCTTGAGTTGAATAACAACACCTGATCCCCCACTTTGAAATCCCTAGGTGTGATCTTCCTATCATGCCACAATTTAGCCTTCTCCTTGTAAAGGCTGGCACTTTTATATGCTTGCAGACGGAATTCATCTAATTCATCCAATTGCAGCAACCTTTTTTCACCTGCTGCCTTGGAATCAAAGTTTAAAACTTGACAGCCCACAGTGCTCTATGCTCCAACCCAACAGGCCGGTGGCATGCTTTCCCAAACAATAGCTGAAATGGAGACATTCCAATTGGAGTTTTAAATGCTGTCCTGTAAGCCCACAAGGTGTCATCAAGTTTTCTGGACCATTGAGTCCTAGCATTCCCAACAGTTTTCTCCAATATTCTTTTCAATTCCCTGTTGGAAATTTCAACTTGACCACAAGTCTGTGGGTGGCATGGAGTGCTTATCTTGTGTCGGACTCCATACTTTGCAAGTTCATGTTCAACCCACTTATTGTCAAAATGAGTGCCCCCATCACTGATGATGGCTCTTGGAATTCCAAATCTGGCAAAGATGTTCTTTCTCAAGAAGGCAATCACTACCCTAGAATCATTTGTTGGAGTGGCTATAGCTTCAACCCATTTAGAAACATAGTCAACTGCCACCAGGATATACTTGTTAGAGTAGGATGAAGGGAAGGGTCCCATAAAATCCATACCCCAAACATAAAAAATCTCCACCTCCAGAATGTTATTTAAAGGCGTTTCATGTCTTCTGGAGATGTTCCTGGTTCTTTGGCAATTGTCACATGCCTCCACATATTTTCGGGCATCCTTGTACAATGTGGGCCAATAAAAACCACTCATCAGAACCTTGGCTGCTGTTCTTTCCCCTGCAAAGTGACCACCATAAGCTGGACCATGGCAGTGCCATAAAACACTCTTCTGCTCCTCGTCTGGAATACATCTTCTTATTACTCCATCAGAACATCTATAAAAGAGATATGGTTCATCCCAGATGTATCTATTCACATCATGCAGAAATTTTTTCCTTTGCTAGTAAGTAAAATCCTTTGGCATGGCTCCAGCAGCTCTGTAGTTAGCAAAATCAGCAAACCATGGTGGGTGTCAACAGACAAAACTTGATTATGCACCAACTGGGTAACAATACTTATGGCCAGTATTTAATCATCAGGAAACTCTTCTTTGATCATTACTTCTGGACCCTCCTGTAAATCTGTCTATGTGATCATTGATAAATGATCACCTACCAAGTTTTCAACTCCTTTCTTGTCCTTAATCTTAACTTCAAACTCTTGCAGAAGTAACATCCACCGGAGTAACCTTGGTTTAGCATCCTGTTTGGCTAATAAATACTTTAATGCTGCATGGTCAGTATAAACAATAACCTTGGACCCTAGCAGATATGACCTGAATTTATCAAATGCATATATTATTACCAATAACTCTTTTTCTGTAGTTGCATAATTCTTTTGTGCTTCATTCAGAATTTTACTGGCATAGTATATAACATGCAATAATTTATCCTTCCTTTGACCTAGCACTACTCCCACAGCAAAATCACTAGCATC
>JAVKPL010012261.1:0-57240 GCA_032173675.1 Gastrolobium villosum | reverse complement strand
TTGTTATTTATTTTATGTTATTTAAGTGTCTTTGGGCTGTTTAATTAGTGTTTTTGCAGGTAAATTAAGCCCAATTGAGTTAAGTAAAGACCCATGTAAAAAATAAAGGTAAGAAGTAAAAATGATAATATTTGGCTTGTTTCTTACATGTTTTATTTATTTTTTTTTTACTTTCAGCTCACTTAAAAAAGAAGCAGCATGTGGGAAAATCAGGGAGCAACTCAACCATTGGATTAAAAAGAAATGGATGGCTGTGATAAAAGGGAATTTTCTGAGTTGTTTTTAAGAAAGAAAAAGAGGATATATCAGATAGATCATATATCAAATATTGAGAGATAGAGTTTTTCTAGTTTTAGTTTTCGTTATTTCTGTTTTGAAAGATTCTGAGTTTTGTGATTTTCTTGAAAGCAAGCATTGTTCTTCCAAATTCTTGATCTCGAAATGCACTGACAATGCGTCTTCAAGGAAAGGAATTAAGGATTGCATGCGAAGCTTTCGATTTTCACATTTCTGCAAAGTTTTCCTCCTAGATCTAGACTAGGGATTTGATGCTTGAAGGACCGGTTCATTACTGAATATTGGTAATGTTTGTTTCTTTACTTTTCGGATTTGCAGTATTTCTGACAATGGGTTTCTAATTTCTTTTCTTTTCTGGGTATGTTAAAATGATTGGATAAATATTTTTGATGTTCTTTGTTACTGTTTGTGTTTTCTCATTTGATTGATTCTTTTAACTTTTCAACTCAAGAAATTCATGGGAATGAAACTTGAGTTTTTCAACAAAAACAATTTGGGAATGTGTTTTTGTTAAGAGTCAATTGAACCCTTCTTGTAGGGATAATCGAAAGGTGATTTCTGATAAATTTTCTAGAAAGATTTAAGAACCTTTGGAAAAAGATTTTCTTGAACATTAATGTTGATTCTGGGAAGTTTCAATTAAACTTGTTGTAGTACTTCAGAAATTGAGATAAACTCGCTGTAGCATTGAACGAAATTTGAAGGAATGCAAATATTTTTTTGTCATCCATGATTTTAAATATACCCATAAACTTTTACATTGATAAATCAATTCTTTATTTTTACATTAGTTTTGATAATTGATAAAGAATACAAAACTTCTCTTTTTACAAAAACCAATTAAATTCCAATTACAGAATTTTTAATTCAGAAAAATAAAAGAAAAATAATTCAACCTTTCCCTGAGAACGATAACTCTTTCTTCGGAAAATATTTTACTCAACAAATGGCGCCGTTGCCAGGGAACGGTGTTTGATTTTATTTTCTTTTTGTGATTTTGTTTTAGCATTCTTAATAAATATTTTTTTCTTCTTTATTTATCCTTTCTTATGTATTTTCCTTGTTATCTACTGACTCCAATTTCAAGTTCTTGATAGATTCTTGCAGAATTCAATTGCGATTTCAGTAACCAGCAGTATCACACGTTTGCTGCTGAATTCTTGAAGATGGCAGAATCGAACCATGGATCATCTGTTAATGGAGAAAACATAAATGGGGAAGCCAACCTGATGGAGTAATTCCTGGTATAGTCCAACCAGGAGTGGAGGGAAATTTTGATCTCAAACCAGGGATGATACAGCTGCTGCAATCCATGAGTCAATACCATGGATTACCTAAGGAAGACCCCCACAAGCATATCACAAAATTCATGAAAATCTCTGACACATTTTCTGTTCGTGGAGTGTCCACAGATGCCATGAGGATGAGGCTGTTTCCCTTCTCTCTAGCTGGAGCAGCAGAAGAATGGGTAGAAGATTTGCCTGCACAGTCCATCACTACATGGAAGGAGCTTGGAGAAGCCTTCCTTATGCGGTTCTTCCCACCCACAAAGGTGTGTGATCTGAGGGATGACATCACAGGGTTTAGACAATATGTTGATGAGTCAATCCATGAGAGCTGGACTAGATTCAAGGGGCTGATGAAAAAGTGTCCCACCCATGGTCTTCCTAAGTGGGCCACCATTCAGATTTTCTATAGAGGATTGAGTCACCAAGGCAAAACTCATTTGGATGCTACTGCCAATGGAATGTTTCTGTTGAAAAGGTATCCAGATGCGTTTGAAACACTTGAGAGGATAAGCCAAAACAGTTGCCAATGGCCTGAACAAAGAGATGAAGCTCAAAAGAAGGCAGCTGGACTTTATGAAGTAAGTGAAATCACTTCCATGGCAGCTGAGATGGCAGCTTTGCATAACACTGTTAAGGTTTTAGTCAAGCAAATGGCTGAGACCAAACAACAACCACCTGCTCAAGTGGCTGCAACCAATACACCAATCTGCTCACTTTGCCATGATGCCCATTTTCTTGAAGAATGCCCAAGTAACCCCTCTTCAGCCTTCTATGTTGGTGACTACAACAGAAACTACAACAATAGAGGAAATTTTAACCAAGGAAAATGGCAGCAACAAGGTGGAAATTTTGGCCAAAATCAAGGCCAAAATTTTGCCCAAAATGTTGGAAATAGAAATCAGAATCAACCTTTCCAAGGAGGGCAACAACCCTATCAACCAAAAGTTCCATTTCCACCAGGATTTAACTCACAAATGCCCCATGATCAGCAAGGGCAATCTAGTGCAGAAACTCAGCCTCTTCCAAATGACCAATGGTCAAATCGGATGTTGAAAAATCATGAGGCCATGCTTCAAAGTCATGGAGCAATCTTGAAGAGCTTAGAGACACAAATGGGGCAGATTGCATCCTCTCTTAGCAATAGACCAGTGGGAACCCTTCCTAGTGATACTGAAGCACCAAGGAAAGAGGGAAAGGAATTTTGTCAAGCTCTCCACTTGAGAAATGGAAGGGAGGTTGAACAACCAGAGCCTGTTATTCGGCCTTCTACCTTGAGGAAGATGGCAGGACAAGATGTTCAAACAATTGAGGAAGAGGATGAGTCTGATGTAATTGAAGTGCACAATCCAGAGAACGACAAGGAGCATGGTGATTTGGGAAGAACAGAAAAATCAGCACCCAAATCAAAGGGGCCAGCCATACCTGTGCAGAAAGATGATGGCAATTCACCAAGATCAAGGGCAAGGCAGATTCCTTTTCCACAAAGACTTCAGAAACAGAACCAGGAGAAGCACTTTAAGAGGTTCTTAGATATCCTCAAGCAACTCCAGATAAACATTCCCTTTGTGGAGGCCCTTCAACACATGCCAAGCTACATCAAATTCATGAAGGACATCCTATCAAGGAAGAGGAGAATAGAAGAGTTCGAAACAGTGGCACTTACCAAGGAATGCAGCAGCATTGTCTCTACAAAAGTGCCTCCTAAAATGGAGGATCCAGGTTCTTTCACTATTCCATGTGTTATAGGAGATAGGTATATTGGTAGAGCTTTATGTGATTTAGGCTCTAGCATTAACTTGATGCCTGCTTCTATTTTTAAGCAATTAGGAATAAAAGCTGCACCCACAACATTAACCCTCCAATTAGCTGACAGATCCATTGTATACCCTGAAGGTAAGGTGGAAAATATTTTGGTAAAAGTGGACAAATTTATTTTTCCAGCTGACTTCATAATCCTTGATTGTGAAGTTGATGAAAATATTCCTATAATAGTAGGAAGACCATTCTTAGCTACAGGGGGTGCAATGATAGATGTTAAAAAAGGAGAGTTGACAATGAGGGTTAATGATGACACTATGACCTTTAGTGTTTTCAAGGCCATGAAATATGTAGATGATGATGTTGATGATTGTTCTGCTATTTCTGTCATTGATAATTTGGTTGCTGCCCATTTTCAAGAAAATTTTGAAATAAATAACTCTGTCTGTGATTCTGCCATTTTTGAATTTTATGAAAATAATGCATCTGATCATGATCATGCATGTGCATTAAGGTCTTACCCAACTAAGTTCTTTGGTGATAAACATTTTGAGTCTCTTGAACTTCATGAGAGAATCACCAAACCTCTTAAACCTTCCATTGTGGAACCACCTGAAGTGGAGTTGAAAGAACTCCCAACTCACCTTAAATATGCTTTTCTAGGAAGAGACAATACTCTCCCTGTCATTGTAGCAGCTGCCCTTAAAAATAATGAGGAAAGTCAGCTCCTAAATGTACTAAAAAATCACAAAAGAGCCATCGGTTGGACCATGGCTGATATTAGAGGAATTAGTCCTACTTTCTGTATGCACAGGATAAGGCTAATAGATGAGAATGCCAGTTCTATTGAGCCTCAAAGAAGGCTCAATCCAACCATGAAAGAAGTGGTCAAAAAGGAAGTAATTAAATGGTTGGATGCTGGTGTGATATATCCTATTTGTGATAGTAGTTGGGTGAGCCCTTTGCACTGTGTCCCTAAAAAGGGAGGTATCACAGTTGTGCTCAATGACAAAAATGAGCTCATTCCTACTCGAACCATAACTGGTTGGAGAATTTGTCAGGACTTTAGGAAATTGAATGCTGCTACTAAAAAAGACCATTTCCCCTTACCCTTCATAGACCAAATGCTTGACAAGCTTGCTGGACAAGAATATTTCTGTTTTCTTGATGGGTATTCTGGTTATAACCAGATACCCTTAGCTCCAGAAGACCAGCACAAAACAACATTCACATGTCCATATGGCACATTTGCATTTAGGAGAATGTCTTTTGGCCTTTGCAATGCTCCTGCCACCTTTCAAAGGTGCATGACTGCAATTTTTAATGACATGATTGATGAATATGTAGAAGTCTTCATGGATGACTTTTCTGTATTTGGAAATTCATTTGAAAAATGCTTGCTGAATCTGTCTAGAGTTTTACAGAGATGTGAGGAGACTAATTTGGTTTTGAATTGGGAGAAATGCCATTTTATGGTGCAAGAGGGTATAGTCCTAGGCCATAAGGTTTCAAAATCTGGTTTAGAGGTGGATAAGGCTAAAATTGCACTCATTGAAAAGCTACCTCCACCTAGAGATGTCAAGGGAATAAGAAGCTTCTTAGGCCATGCAGGGTTTTATAGAAGATTTATAAAGGATTTCTCTAAGGTAGCTAAGCCCTTAAGTAGCTTATTGGAGGTTAATAAACCCTTTAATTTTGATGAGCCTTGCTTGAAGGCTTTTGAAGAATTAAAAACCAAACTGATTTCAGCCCCTATAATTGTGGCACCAGATTGGTCCTTACCTTTTGAGGTGATGACTGATGCTAGTGATTGGGCTCTAGGTGCTGTGCTAGGGCAGAGGAAGGATAGGATTTTTCATTCCATTTATTATGCAAGCAAGGTCTTGCAAGGTGCCCAATTGAACTATACCGTGACTGAAAAAGAGCTCCTTGCAGTGATATTTGCATTTGAAAAATTCAGGAGCTATTTGTTTGGGGTAGAGGTGATTGTACACACTGACCACTCTGCAATAAAATACTTAATGGAAAAGAAGGATAGCAAACCTAGGCTTATTAGATGGATGTTACTCCTACAAGAATTCCAAGTAAAAATTGTAGATAGGAGTGGCACCCAAAACCAAATATGACCATTTGTCTAGGCTAAAGTCCAATAAAACAGAGCAAGATTCTGCACCAATCAGGGACATGTTCCCTGATGAGTCTTTATTAGCCTTAAGCTCCTCAAACACCCCTTGGTATGCTGACTTTGCCAATTACTTGGCAGCAGGTGTGATGCCTGATGATTTGAACACACATAAAAGAAAGAAATTTCTCCATGATGTGCAATTCTATTTTTGGGATGATCCACATTTATTTAAAAAATGTGCTGACCAGGTTTTGAGGAAATGTGTTCCAGAATTGGAGCAAAACCAAATTCTGCACAGCTGCCACAATTCTCCATATGGAGGACATTATGGTGGGGTAAGGACTGCAGCCAAGGTGTTGGAATCTGGCTTTTATTGGCCAAGCATTTTTAAGGATGCCTATACAATAGCTAGTAAGTGTGATAGGTGTCAAAGGACTGGCAATATCACACGAAGGAATGAGATGCCTCTAAATCCTATTCTTGAGGTTGAAGTGTTGATGTGTGGGGGATAGACATTTCATGGGTCCCTTTCCTCCATCAAATGGTAATAAATACATTCTTGTAGCTATAGACTATGTATCCAAGTGGGTGGAGGCAGTGGCCTTACCCACTAATGAAACCAAAACAGTGTGCAAGTTCCTAAAGAGCTACATTTTTACAAGGTTTGGTACACCTAGATGTATAATTAGTGATGGAGGCAGCCACTTCATAAGTAGGCAATCCTAACTAAATATGGTGTCAAACATAGGGTGGCAATTTTTACCACCCACAAACAAGTGGTCAGGTGGAGGTTACTAATAGGGAGATTAAGAAAATTTTAAATAGTAAAAGGTAGTTAGGTCCTAGCAAACCCTGTGGGCATATAGAACAGCCTAAAAACTCCAATAGGTTGCTCACCATATAAACATTTTTGGCAAGGCATGTCACTTACCATTAGAGTTGGAATACAAGGCCTATTGGGCTCTTGCAAGGCTGAATATGGATTACAAGGAATCCTCAGAGAATAGGTTGCTTCAAGATGAATTTAAAATGAACTCATATGAAAATGCTAAGTTGTACAAAGAGAAAATGAAAAGATGGCATGATAATCTAATTCAGGTGTTTTGAATCAGGCCAAAAGTGTTGTTGTTTACACTTAAACTTTTTCCTGGAAAAAGTCAAGATGGTCTGAAGTGCATAATGTGCCAAAATATGGACAATGAAATTTCAGGCCTTTAAGGCCAATTTTAAGATTTTGAACCATCAAGTTGCCTTGTCTCTGATGGTGTCACCTTGATAGATTTTCAGTCTCTGGCCATTTACCTTGAACTTTCGACCATCTTTGGCACCTTGAATCTCTATTGCCCCATGTGGAAAAACTTCCACAATTTCAAATGGGCCAGACCATCTTGACTTCAGTTTTCCAGGAAAAAGTTTAAGCCTAGAATTAAACAACAACACCTTTTGGCCTGGTTCAAAACATCTTTCCTGAATTAGATTATCATGCCATCTTTTCATTTTCTCTTTGTACAACTTAGCATTTTCATATGAGTTCATTTTAAATTCATCTAAGTTGTTTAACTGAAGCAACCTATTCTCTGAGGATTCCTTGTAATCCATATTCAGCCTTGCAAGAGCCCAATAGGCCTTGTATTCCAACTCTAATGGTAAGTGACATGCCTTGCCAAAAATGAGTCTATATGGTGAGCAACCTATTGGAGTTCTATAGGCTGTTCTATATGCCCACAGGGAGTCTTCTAGCTTTAGTGACCAGTCCTTTCTAGAAGGACCAACTACCTTTTCTAAAATTTTCTTTATCTCCCTATTAGTAACCTCCACCTGACCACTTGTTTGTGGGTGGTAGGGTGTTGCCACCCTATGTTTGACACCATATTTAGTTAGGAGGCTTTCAAACTGCCTACTTATGAAGTGGCTGCCTCCATCACTAATTATGCATCTAGGTGTACCAAACCTTGTAAAAATGTAGCTCTTTAGGAACTTGCACACTGTTTTGGTTTCATTAGTGGGTAAGGCCACTGCCTCTACCCACTTGGATACATAGTCTATAGCTACAAGAATGTATTTATTACCATTTGAAGGAGGAAAGGGACCCATGAAATCTATCCCCCACACATCAAACACTTCAACCTCAAGAATAGGATTTAGAGGCATCTCATTCCTACGTGTGATATTGCCAGTCCTCTGACACCTATCACACTTACTAGCTATTGTATAGGCATCCTTAAAAATGCTTGGCCAATAAAAGCCAGATTCCAACACCTTGGCTGCAGTCCTTACCCCACCATAATGTCCTCCATATGGAGAATTGTGGCAGCTGTGCAAAATTTGGTTTTGCTCCAATTCTGGAACACATTTTCTCAAAACCTGGTCAGCACATTTTTTAAATAAATGTGGATCATCCCAAAAATAAAATTGCACATCATGGAGAAATTTCTTTCTTTTATGTGTGTTCAAATCATCAGGCATCACACCTGCTGCCAAGTAATTGGCAAAGTCAGCATACCAAGGGGTGTTTGAGGAGCTTAAGGCCAATAAAGACTCATCAGGGAACATGTCCCTGATTGGTGCAGAATCTTGCTCTGTTTTATTGGACTTAAGCCTAGACAAATGGTCAGCTATTTGATTTTGGGTGCCACTCCTATCTACAATTTTTACTTGGAATTCTTGTAGGAGTAACATCCATCTAATAAGCCTTGGTTTGCTATCTTTCTTTTCCATTAAGTATTTTATTGCAGAATGGTCAGTGTGTACAATCACCTCTACCCCAAACAAATAGCTCCTGAATTTTTCAAATGCAAATATCACTGCAAGGAGCTCTTTTTCAGTCACGGTATAGTTCAATTGGGCACCTTGCAAGACCTTGCTTGCATAATAAATGGAATGAAAAATCCTATCCTTCCTCTGCCCTAGCACAGCACCTAGAGCCCAATCACTAGCATCAGTCATCACCTCAAAAGGTAAGGACCAATCTGGTGCCACAATTATGGGAGCTGAAATCAGTTTGGTTTTTAACTCTTCAAAAGCCTTCAAGCAAGTCCCATCAAAATTAAAGGGTTTATTAACCTCCAATAAGCTACTTAAGGGCTTAGCTATCTTAGAGAAATCCTTTATAAATCTTCTATAAAACCCTGCATGGCCTAAGAAGCTTCTTATTCCCTTGACATCTCTAGGTGGAGGTAGCTTTTCAATGAGTGCAATCTTAGCCTTATCCACCTCTAAACCAGATTTTGAAACCTTATGGCCTAGGACTATACCCTCTTGCACCATAAAATGGCATTTCTCCCAATTCAAAACCAAATTAGTCTCCTCACATCTCTGTAAAACTCTAGACAGATTCAGCAAGCATTTTTCAAATGAATTTCCAAATACAGAAAAGTCATCCATGAAGACTTCTACATATTCATCAATCATGTCATTAAAAATTGCAGTCATGCACCTTTGAAAGGTGGCAGGAGCATTACAAAGGCCAAAAGACATTCTCCTAAATGCAAATGTGCCATATGGACATGTGAATGTTGTTTTGTGCTGGTCTTCTGGAGCTAAGGGTATCTGGTTATAACCAGAATACCCATCAAGAAAGCAGAAATATTCTTGGCCAGCAAGCTTGTCAAGCATTTGGTCTATGAAGGGTAAGGGGAAATGGTCTTTTTTAGTAGCTGCATTTAATTTCCTAAAGTCCTGACAAATTCTCCAACCGGTTATGGTTCGAGTTGGAATGAGCTCATTTTTTTCATTGAGCACAACTGTGATACCTCCCTTTTTAGGGACACAGTGCAAAGGGCTCACCCAACTACTATCACAAATAGGATAAATCACACCAGCATCCAACCATTTAATTACTTCCTTTTTGACCACTTCTTTCATGGTTGGATTGAGCCTTCTTTGAGGCTCAATAGAACTGGCATTCTCATCTGTTAGCCTTATCCTGTGCATACAGAAAGTAGGACTAATTCCTCTAATATCAGCCATGGTCCAACCAATGGCTCTTTTGTGATTTTTTAGTACATTCAGGAGCTGATTTTCCTCATTATTTTTAAGGGCAGCTGCTACAATGACAGGGAGAGTATTGTCTCTTCCTAGAAAAGCATATTTAAGGTGAGTTGGGAGTTCTTTCAACTCCACTTCAGGTGGTTCCACAATGGAAGGTTTAAGAGGTTTGGTGATTCTCTCATGAAGTTCAAGAGACTCAAAATGTTTATCACCAAAGAACTTAGTTGGGTAAGACTTCAATGCACATGCATGATCATGATCAGATGCATTATTTTCATAAAATTCAAAAATGGCAGAATCACAGACAGAGTTATTTATTTCAAAATTTTCTTGAAAATGGGCAGCAACCAAATTATCAATTACAGAAATAGCAGAACAATCATCAACATCATCATCTACATATTTCATGGCCTTAAAAACACTAAAGGTCATAGTGTCATCATTAACCCTCATTGTCAACTCTCCTTTTTTAACATCTATCATTGCACCCCCTGTAGCTAAGAATGGTCTTCCTACTATAATAGGAATATTTTCATCAACTTCACAATCAAGGATTATGAAGTCAGCTGGAAAAATAAATTTGTCCACTTTTACCAAAATATTTTCCACCTTACCTTCAGGGTATACAATGGACCTATCAGCTAATTGGAGGGTTAATGTTGTGGGTGCAGATTTTATTCCTAATTGCTTAAAAATAGAAGCAGGCATCAAATTAATGCTAGAGCCTAAATCACATAAAGCTCTACCAATATACCTATCTCCTATAACACATGGAATAGTAAAAGAACCTGGATCCTCCATTTTAGGAGGCACTTTTGTAGAGACAATGCTGCTGCATTCTTTGGTAAGTGCCACTGTTTCGAACTCTTCTATTCTCCTCTTCCTTGATAGGATGTCCTTCATGAATTTGATGTAGCTTGGCATGTGTTGAAGGGCCTCCACAAAGGGAATGTTTATCTGGAGTTGCTTGAGGATGTCTAAGAACCTCTTAAAGTGCTTCTCCTGGTTCTGTTTCTGAAGTCTTTGTGGAAAAGGAATCTGCCTTGCCCTTGATCTTGGTGAAGTGCCATCATCTTTCTGCATAGGTTTGGCTGGCCCCTTTGATTTAGGTGCTGATTTTTCTGTTTTGCCCAAATCACCCTGCTCCTTGTTGTTTTCTGGATTTTGCACTTCAATTACATTAGGCTCTTCCTCTTCTTCAATTTGTTGAACATCTTGTTCTGCCATCTTCCTCAAGGTAGAAGGCCTAATAACATGCTCTGGTTGTTCAACCTCTCTTCCATTTCTCAAATGGAGAGCCTGACAAAATTCCTTTCCCTCTTTCCTTGGTGCTTCAGTATCACTAGGAAGGGTTCCCACTGGTCTATTGCTAAGAGAGGATGCAATCTGCCCCATTTGTGTCTCTAAACTTTTCAAGATTGCTCCATGACTTTGAAGCATGGCCTCATGATTTTTCAACATCCGATTTGACCATTGATCATTTGGAAGAGGCTAAGTTTCGGCACTAGATTGCCCTTGCTGATCTTGGGGCATTTGTGAGTTAAAACCTGGTGGAAATGGAACTTTTGGCTGATAGGGTTGTTGCCCTCCTTGGAAAGGTTGATTCTGATTTCTATTTCCAACATTTTGGGAAAAATTTTGGCCTTGATTCTGGCCAAAATTTCCACCTTGTTGCTGCCATTTTCCTTGGTTAAAATTTCCTCTATTGTTGTAGTTTCTGTTGTAGTCACCAACATAGAAGGCTGAAGAGGGGTTACTTGGGCATTCTTCAAAAAAATGGGCATCATGGCAAAGTGAGCAGATTGGTGTGGTTGCAGCCCCTTGAGCAGGTGGTTGTTGTTTGGTCTCAGCCATTTGCTTGACTAAAACCTTAACAGTGTTATGCAAAGCTGCCATCTCAGCTGCCATGGAAGTGATTTCACTTACTTCATAAAGTCCAGCTGCCTTCTTTTGAGCTTCATCTCTTTGTTCAGGCCATTGGCAACTGTTTTGGCTTATCCTCTCAAGTGTTTCAAAAGCATCTGGATACCTTTTCAACAAAAACATTCCATTGGCAGTAGCATCCAAATGAGTTTTGCCTTGGTGACTCAACCCTCTATAGAAAATCTGAATGGTGGCCCACTTAGGAAGACCATGGGTAGGACACTTTTTCATCAGCCCCTTGAATCTAGTCCAGCTCTCATGGATTGACTCATCAACATACTGTCTAAACCCTGTGATGTCATCCCTCAAATCACACACCTTTGTGGGTGGGAAGAATCGCATAAGGAAGGCTTCTCCAAGCTCCTTCCATGTGGTGATGGACTGTGCAGGCAAATCTTCTACCCATTCTTCTGCTGCTCCAGCTAGAGAGAAGGAAAACAGCCTCATCCTCATGGCATCTGTGGACACTCCACGAACAGAAAATGTGTCAGAGATTTTCATGAATTTTGTGATATGCTTGTGGGGGTCTTCCTTAGGTAATCCATGGTATTGGCTCATGGATTGCAGCAGCTGTATCATCCCTGGTTTGAGATCAAAATTCCCCTCCACTCCTGGTTGGACTATACCAGGAATTACTCCATCAAGTGTTGGAATAGCATATTCAGCAATGGGAAGTTCTTCATCCACCACAACTAGAGCATGGTTGGCATCCCCATTGATGTTTTCTCCATTAACAGATCCATGGTACGATTCTGCCATCTTCAAGAATTCAGCAGCAAACGTGTGATACTGCTGGTTACTGAAATCAAAATTGAGTTCTGCAAGAATCTATCAAGAACTTGAAATTGGAGTCAGTAGATAAAAAGGAAAATACGTAAGAAAGAATAAAGAAAGAAAAAAAATATTTATTTAGAATGCTAAAACAGAATCACAAAAAGAAAATAAAATCAAACACCGTTCCCCGGCAACGGCGCCATTTGTTGAGAGGTATATTTTCCGAAGAAAAGAGTTATCGTTCTCAGGGAACAGGTTGAATTATTTTTCTTTTTATTAATCTGAATTAAAAATTCTGTAATTGGAATTTAATTGTTTTTTTGTAAAAAAAGAGAATTCTGTATTCTTATTCAATTATCAAAATATGATCTAAAAGTAAAGAAGTGTTTATCAATGTAAAAAGGCTTCTGGGTATGTTAAAATCATGGATGGCACAAAAGTATTTGCATTCCTGCAAATTTCGTTCAAAGCTACAGCGAGTTTATCTCAATTTCTGAAGTACTACAACGAGTTTAATTGAAACTTCCCAGAATCAACATTAAGGTTCAAGAAGATCTTTTTCCAAAGGTTCTTAAATCTTTCTAGAAAATTTATCAGAAAATCACCTTTCGATTATCCCTAAACAAGAAGGGTTCAATTGACTCTTAACAGAAACGCATTTCCCAAATTATTTCTGTTGAAAAACTCAAGTTTCATTCCCATGAATCTCTTGAGTTAGAAAGGTTAAAAGAATCAATCGAATGAGAAAATACAAACAATAACGAAGAACATCAAGAAATAGTCATCCAATCATTCTCACATACCCAGAAAAGAAAAGAACTTAGAAATCCATTGACAGAAATATTACAAATCCAAAAAGTAAAGAAACAAGCATTACCAATATTCAGTAATGAACCGGTCCTTCAAGCATCAAGGACCCTAAACTAGATCTACTGATGAACAAACTGCAGGAGTGTGAAAATCGAAAGCTTCGCATGCAGATCCTTGATCCTCTCCCTTGAAGATGCGTTGTCAATGCACTCCGAGATCAAGAACTTGGAAGAAAATGGAAACGCTTTCAAGAAAACCACAAAACTCAGAATCTTTCTCAAAAAGCAAAAGTAAACGAAAATTACTCAGACTAAAACTTTCTATCTTTTTAATATCTAATATCTGTATCTGATATATCCTCTTCTTTTTCTAAAAACAACTCAGAAAAGTCTCTTTGTATCATAGCCATCCATTTCTTTTTCATCCAACGGTTCAGATTTGCTCCCTCCTTTTTCTCCATATGCTGCTTCTTTTTTAAGTGAGCTGAAGGTAAAAAAAATAAATAAAACAGGTAAGTAACAAGCCAAATATTATCATTTTCACTTCTTACCTTTATTTTTTTACCTGGGCCTTTACATAACTCAATTGGGCTTAATTTACCTGCAAAAACACTAATTAACAGCCCAAAGACACTTAAATAACATAAAATAATATAATATTAATATATATAATTGGGTGCTAACAGTTTTCCATCAAAAAATTTCACAATATCAATTTCTTTTGCATTTATTTTATTCATCCATCTTTGACGAAATCCATTTTCCGTCGAAAAACTTCACAAAATCAATTTCTTTTGCATTTATTTTATTCATCCGTTTTCGATAGAATTAATTTTCCGTCAAAAGTCTTCGACGAAATCCATTTTCTGTCAAGAATCTTCTACGGAATCCGTTTTCCGTCGAAAAACTTCACAATATCAATTTCTTTTGCATTTATTTTATTCATCCATTTTCGACAGAATTCATTTTCCATCAAAAAAACTTCACAAAATCAATTTCTTTTGCATTTATTTTATTCATCCATTTTCGACGGAATCCATTTTCCGTCGAAAAACTTCACAAAAACAATTTCTTTTGCGTTTATTTTATTAATCCGTTTTCGATGAATTTGTTTTCTGTCGAAAAACTTCATAAAATGAATTTCTTTTGCATTTATTTTATTCATCCATTTTCGACGGAATCCGTTTCCCATCAAAAAATTTCACAATATCAATTTCTTTTGCATTTAATTTATTCATCCATTTTCGACGGAATTCATTTTCCGTCATAAAAACTTCACAAAATTAATTTCTTTTGCATTTATTTTATTCATCCATTTTCGACGGAATTCATTTTCCGTCGAAAAACATCACAAAATAAATTTCTTTTGCATTAATTTAATTCATCCATTTTCGACGGAACACATTTTTCGTCAAAAATCTTCGATAGAATCCATTTTCCGACAAAAATCTTCTACGGAATCCATTTTTCGTCGAAAAACTTCACAAAATCAATTGCTTTTGCATTTATTTTATTCATCCATTTTCGACGGAATTCATTTTCCGTCAAAAATGTTCACAAAATCAATTTCTTTTGCATTTATTTTATTAATCCGTTTTCGAATGAATTCATTTTCCGTCAAAAATCTTCGACGGAATCCATTTTCCGACAAAAATCATCTACGGAATCCATTTTTCGTCGAAAAACTTCACAAAAACAATTTCTTTTGCATTTATTTTATTCATCCATTTTCGACGAAATTCATTTTCGGTCAAAAATCTTCGACGGAATCCATTTTCCGTCGAAAAACTTCACAAAATCAATTTCTTTTGCATTTATTTTATCATCCATTTTCGATGTAATTCATTTTCCGTCAAAAATCTTCGACAGAATCCATTTTCTGACAAGAATCTTCTACGGAATCCGTTTTCTGTCGAAAAACTTCACAAAATCAATTTCTTTTGCATTTATTTTATTCATCCATTTTCGTTGGAATTCATTTTCCGTCCAAAATCTTCGACGGAATCCATTTTCCGTCGAAAAACTTCACATAATCAATTTCTTTTGCATTTATTTTATTCATCCATTTTCGACAGAATTCATTTTCCGTCGAAAAACTTCACAAAATAAATTTCTTTTGAATTAATTTAATTCATCCATTTTCGATGGAATACATTTTTCGTCAAAAATCTTCGATGGAATCCATTTTCCGTCGAAAAACTTACAACATCAATTTCTTTTGCATTTATTTTATTCATCCATTTTCGACGGAATCCATTTTCCGTCCAAAAACTTCACAAAATCAATTTCTTTTGCATTTATTTTATTCATCCATTTTCGACGAAATTTATTTTTCGTCAAAAATCTTCGACGGAATCCATTTTCCGTCGAAAAACTTCACAAAATCAATTTCTTTTGCATTTATTTTATTCATCCGTTTTCGATGGGATTCATTTTTCGTCAAAAATCTTCGACGAAATCCAATTTCAATCAAAAATCTTCGACGAAATCCAATTTCAATCAAAAATCTTCGACGGAATCCATTTTCCGTCGAAAAACTTCATATTACTCATCAAATTTACAAAATCAAATTTTTTTCCAATTTATTTTACTAATCCATTTTCGACGGAATTCGTTTTCCGTCAAAAATCTTCGACTGATTTCCTTTTTCGTTGAAAAACTGCACAAAATCAATATCTTTTCCATTTATTTTATTCATTCGTTTTCAACGGAATCCATTTTCCTTCGAAAAACAACACAAAATCAATTTATTTTGCATTTATTTTATTCATCCGTTTTCGACGGAATCCATTTTCCGTCAAAAAACTTCACAAAATGGATTTATTTTCCATTTATCTTATTCATCCGTTTTCGACGGAATTCGTTTTCCGTCGAAAAACATGACAAAAGTAAATTTCTTTTTCATTTATTTTATTCATCCATTTTCTACGGAATTCATTCTCGGTGAAAATTCTTTGACAGAATCCATTTTTCTTAAAAAATCTTCGACGGAATCCATTTTCTGTCGAAAAACTTCACAAAATCAATTTCTTTTGCATTTATTTTATTAATCCATTTTCGACGGAATTCGTTTTTCGTCGAAAAACTTCACAAAATAAATTTCTTTTCCATTAATTTTATTCATCCATTTTCGACGGAATACATTTTCCATCAAAAATCTTCAACGGAATCCATTTTCCGTCGAAAAACTTCACAAAATCAATTTCTTTTGCTTTTATTTTTTCATCCATTTTCGGCGGAATACATTTTTCGTCAAAAATCTTCGACGGAATCCATTTATCGTTGAAAAATCTGTAAAATCAATTTCTATTGCATTTATTTTATTCATCCATTTTCTACGGAATCCGCTTTCCATCAAAAAAATTCACAATATCAATTTCTTTTGCATTTATTTTATTCATCCATTTTCGACGGAATCCGTTTTATGTAAAAAAAACATCACAAAATTAATTTCTTTTGCATTTATTTTATTCATCCATTTTTTACGGAATTCATTTTCCGTCGAAAAACTTCACAAAACCAATTTCTTTTGCATTTATTTTATTAATCCGTTTTCGATGGAATTTGTTTTATGTCGAATAACTTCATAAAATCAATTTCTTTTGCATTTATTTTATTCATCCATTTTCGACAGAATCCGTTTTCCATCAAAAAACTTCACAAAATCAATTTCTTTTGCATTTATTTTATTCATCCGTTTTCGACGGAATTCATTTTCCGTCAAAAAACTTCACAAAAATAATTTCTTTTGCATTTATTTTATTCATCCATTTTCGACGGAATTCATTTTCTGTCGAAAAACTTCACAAAATAAATTACTTTCGCATTAATTTAATTCATCCATTTTCGACGGAATACATTTTTCGTCAAAAATCTACGACGGAATCCATTTTACGTCGAAACACTTACAAAATCAATTTCTTTTGCATTTATTTTATTCATCCATTTTCGACGGAACCCATTTTCCATCAAAATTTTTCACAATATCAATTTCTTTTGCATTTATTTTATTAATCCATTTTCGACGGAATTCATTTTCCTTTAAAAAAACTTCACAAAATTAATTTCTTTTGCATTTATTTTATTCATCCATTTTCGACGGAATCCATTTTCCATCGAAAAACTTCACAAAATAAATTTCTTTTGCATTAATTTAATTCATCCATTTTCGACGGAATACATTTTTCGTCAAAAATCTTCGACGGAATCCATTTTCCATCGAAAAACTTCACAAAATCAATTTCTTTTGCATTTATTTTATTCATCCATTTCGACGGAATTCATTTTCCATCCAAAATCTTCGACGGAATGCATTTTCAATCAAAAATCTTCGACGGAATCCATTTTCCGTCGAACAACTTCGACTGATTTCCTTTTTCGTCGAAAAACTTCACAAAATCAATTTCTTTACCATTTATTTTATTCATCTGTTTTCAACGGAATCCATTTTCCTTCGAAAAACAACACAAAATCAATTTCTTTTGCATTTATTTTATTCATCCGTTTTCAACGGAATCCGTTTTCCATCGAAAAACTTCACAAAATCAATTTCTTTTGCATTTATTTTATTCAACCATTTTCGACGGAATTTATTTTTCGTGAAAAATCTTCGACGGAATCCATTTTCCGTCGAAAAACTTCACAAAATCAATTTCTTTTGCATTTATTTATTCATCCGTTTTCGATGGAATTCATTTTCCGTAAAAAATCTTCGACGGAATCCAATTTCAATCAAAAATCTTCGACTGAAAACATTTTCCGTCGAAAAACTTCACAAAATCGATTTCTTTTGAATTTATTTTATTCATCCGTTTTCGATGGAATTTGTTTTCCGTCGAAAAACTTCACAAAATCAATTTCTTTTGCATTTATTTTATTCATCCGCTTTCGACGGATTACATTTTTCGTCAAAAATCTTCGACGGAATCCATTTTTCGTCGAAAAACTTCATAAAATCTATTTATTTTGCATTTATTTTATTCATCCATTTTCGACGAAATCCGTTTTCCATCAAAATATTTCACAATATCAATTTCTTTTGCATTTATTTTATTCATCCATCTTTGACGAAATCCATTTTCCGTCGAAAAACTTCACAAAATCAATTTCTTTTGCATTTATTTTATTCATCCGTTTTCGATAGAATTAATTTTCCGTCAAAAGTCTTCGACGAAATCCATTTTCTGTCAAGAATCTTCTACGGAATCCGTTTTCCGTCGAAAAACTTCACAAAATCAATTTCTTTTGCATTTATTTTATTCATCCATTTTCGACGGAATTCATTTTCCGTCCAAAATCTTCGACGGAATCCATTTTCCGTCGAAAAAATTCATAAAATCTATTTCTTTTGCATTTATTTTATTCATCCATTTTCGACGAAATCCGTTTTCCATCAAAAAATTTCACAATATCAATTTCTTTTGCATTTATTTTATTCATCCATCTTTGACGGAATCCATTTTCCGTCAAAAATCTTCGACGGAATCCATTTTCCGTCGAAAAACATTACAAAATAAATTTCTTTTCCAATTTATTTTATTCATCCGTTTTTGACGGAATTCGTTTTCTGTCAAAAAATCTTCGACGGATTTCCATTTTCTGTCGAAAAACTTCACAAAATCAATTTCTTTTGCATTTATTTTATTAATCCGTTTTCGAAGGAATTCATTTTCCGTCAAAAATCTTCGACGGAATCCATTTTCCGACAAAAATCTTCTACGGAATCCATTTCTCATCGAAAAACTTCACAAAATCAATTTCTTTTGCATTTATTTTATTCATCCATTTTCGACGAAATTCATTTTCGGTCAAAAATCTTCGACGGAATCCATTTTCCGTCGAAAAACTTCACAAAATCAATTTCTTTTGCATTTATTTTATTCATCCATTTTCGATGGAATACATTTTCCGTCAAAAATCTTCGACGGAATCCATTTTCTTACAAGAATCTTCTACAGAATCCGTTTTCCGTCGAAAAACTTCACATAATCAATTTCTTTTGCATTTATTTTATTCATCCATTTTCGATGGAATTCATTTTCCATCCAAAATCTTCGACGAAATCGATTTTCCGTCGAAAAACTTCACATAATCAATTTCTTTTGCATTTATTTTATTCATCCATTTTCGACAGAATTCATTTTCCGTCGAAAAACTTCACAAAAATCAATTTCTTTTCCAATTTATTCTATGCATCCGCTTTCGACGGAATACATTTTTCGTCAAAAATCTTAGACGGAATCCATTTTTCGTCGAAAAACTTCAAAAAATCTATTTCTTTTGCATTTATTTTATTCATCCATTTTCGACGAAATCCGTTTTCCATCAAAAAAATTCACAATATCAATTTCTTTTGCATTTATTTTATTCATTCATCTTTGACGGAATCCATTATCCGTAAAAAATCTTCGACGGAATCCATTTTCCGTCGAAAAACTTCACAAAATCAATTTCTTTTGCATTTATTTTATTCATCCGTTTTCGATGGAATTCATTTTCCGTCAAAAATCTTCGACGAAATTCATTTTCCGTCAAAAATCTTCGACGAAATACATTTTCTGTCAAGAATTTTCGACGGAATCCATTTTCCGTCCAAAATTTTCGACGGAATCCATTTTCCGTTGAAAAACTTACAAAATCAATTTCTTTTGCATTTATTTTATTCATCCATTTTCGACGGAATCCGTTTTCCGTCGAAAAACTTCACAAAATCAATTTCTTTGGCATTAATTTATTCATCCAATTTCGAAGGAATTCATTTTCCGTCAAAAATCTTCGACGGAATCCATTTTCCGTCGAAAAACTTCATAAAATCTATTTATTTTACATTTATTTTATTCATCCATTTTCGACGAAATCCGTTTTCCATCAAAATATTTCACAATATCAATTTCTTTTGCATTTATTTTATTCATCCATCTTTGACGAAATCCATTTTCCGTCGAAAAACTTCACAAAATCAATTTCTTTTGCATTTATTTTATTCATCCGTTTTCGATAGAATTAATTTTCCGTCAAAAGTCTTCGACGAAATCCATTTTCTGTCAAGAATCTTCTACGGAATCCGTTTTCCGTCGAAAAACTTCACAAAATCAATTTCTTTTGCATTTATTTTATTCATCCATTTTCGACGGAATTCATTTTCCGTCCAAAATCTTCGACGTAATCCATTTTCCGTCGAAAAAATTCATAAAATCTATTTCTTTTGCATTTATTTTATTCATCCATTTTCGACGAAATCCGTTTTCCATCAAAAAATTTCACAATATCAATTTCTTTTGCATTTATTTTATTCATCCATCTTTGACGGAATCCATTTTCCGTCAAAAATCTTCGACGGAATCCATTTTCCGTCGAAAAACATTACAAAATAAATTTCTTTTCCAATTTATTTTATTCATCCGTTTTTGACGGAATTCGTTTTCTGTCAAAAAATCTTCGACGGATTTCCATTTTCTGTCGAAAAACTTCACAAAATCAATTTCTTTTGCATTTATTTTATTAATCCGTTTTCGAAGGAATTCATTTTCCGTCAAAAATCTTCGACGGAATCCATTTTCCGACAAAAATCTTCTACGGAATCCATTTCTCATCGAAAAACTTCACAAAATCAATTTCTTTTGCATTTATTTTATTCATCCATTTTCGACGAAATTCATTTTCGGTCAAAAATCTTCGACGGAATCCATTTTCCGTCGAAAAACTTCACAAAATCAATTTCTTTTGCATTTATTTTATTCATCCATTTTCGATGGAATACATTTTCCGTCAAAAATCTTCGACGGAATCCATTTTCTTACAAGAATCTTCTACAGAATCCGTTTTCCGTCGAAAAACTTCACATAATCAATTTCTTTTGCATTTATTTTATTCATCCATTTTCGATGGAATTCATTTTCCATCCAAAATCTTCGACGAAATCGATTTTCCGTCGAAAAACTTCACATAATCAATTTCTTTTGCATTTATTTTATTCATCCATTTTCGACAGAATTCATTTTCCGTCGAAAAACTTCACAAAAATCAATTTCTTTTCCAATTTATTCTATGCATCCGCTTTCGACGGAATACATTTTTCGTCAAAAATCTTAGACGGAATCCATTTTTCGTCGAAAAACTTCAAAAAATCTATTTCTTTTGCATTTATTTTATTCATCCATTTTCGACGAAATCCGTTTTCCATCAAAAAAATTCACAATATCAATTTCTTTTGCATTTATTTTATTCATCCATCTTTGACGTAATCCATTTTCCGTCAAAAATCTTCGACGGAATCCATTTTCCGTCGAAAAACTTACAAAATCAATTTCTTTTGCATTTATTTTATTCATCCGTTTTCGACGGAATTCATTTTCCGTCAAAAATCTTCGACGAAATCATTTTCCGTCAAAAATCTTCGACGGATTTCGACAATTTTTCCGTCAAAAATCTTCGACGGAATCCATTTTCCGTTGAAAAACTTCACAAAATCAATTTCTTTTGCATTTATTTTATTCATCAGTTTTCGACGAAATCCGTTTTCCGTCAAAAACTTCACAAAATCAATTTCTTTTGCATTAATTTATTCATCCAATTTCGAAGGAATCCATTTTCCGTCAAAAATCTTCGACGGAATCCATTTTCCGTCGAAAAACTTCACAAAATCAATTTCTTTTGCATTTATTTTATTCATCCATTTTCGACGAAATCCGTTTTCCATCAAAAAATTTCACAATATCAATTTCTTTTGCATTTATTTTATTCATCCATCTTTGACGAAATCCATTTTCCGTCGAAAAACTTCACAAAATCAATTTCTTTTGCATTTATTTTATTCATCCATTTTCGATGGAATACATTTTCCGTCAAAAATCTTCGACGGAATCCATTTTCTTACAAGAATCTTCTACAGAATCCGTTTTCCGTCGAAAAATTTCACAATATCAATTTCTTTTACATTTATTTTATTCATCCATTTTCGACGGAATTCATTTTCCGTCCAAAATCTTCGACGGAATCCATTTTCCGTCGAAAAAATTCATAAAATCTATTTCTTTTGCATTTATTTTATTCATCCATTTTCGACGAAATCCGTTTTCCATCAAAAAATTTCACAATATCAATTTCTTTTGCATTTATTTTATTCATCCATCTTTGACGGAATCCATTTTCCGTCAAAAATCTTCGACGGAATCCATTTTCCGTCGAAAAACATTACAAAATAAATTTCTTTTCCAATTTATTTTATTCATCCGTTTTTGACGGAATTCGTTTTCTGTCAAAAAATCTTCGACGGATTTCCATTTTCTGTCGAAAAACTTCACAAAATCAATTTCTTTTGCATTTATTTTATTAATCCGTTTTCGAAGGAATTCATTTTCCGTCAAAAATCTTCGACGGAATCCATTTTCCGACAAAAATCTTCTACGGAATCCATTTCTCATCGAAAAACTTCACAAAATCAATTTCTTTTGCATTTATTTTATTCATCCATTTTCGACGAAATTCATTTTCGGTCAAAAATCTTCGACGGAATCCATTTTCCGTCGAAAAACTTCACAAAATCAATTTCTTTTGCATTTATTTTATTCATCCATTTTCGATGGAATACATTTTCCGTCAAAAATCTTCGACGGAATCCATTTTCTTACAAGAATCTTCTACAGAATCCGTTTTCCGTCGAAAAACTTCACATAATCAATTTCTTTTGCATTTTTTTTATTCATCCATTTTCGACGGAATTCATTTTCCGTCCAAAATCTTCGACGAAATCGATTTTCCGTCGAAAAACTTCACGTAATCAATTTCTTTTGCATTTATTTTATTCATCCATTTTCGACAGAATTCATTTTCCGTCGAAAAACTTCACAAAAATCAATTTCTTTTCCAATTTATTCTATGCATCCGCTTTCGACGGAATACATTTTTCGTCAAAAATCTTAGACGGAATCCATTTTTCGTCGAAAAACTTCAAAAAATCTATTTCTTTTGCATTTATTTTATTCATCCATTTTCGACGAAATCCGTTTTCCATCAAAAAAATTCACAATATCAATTTCTTTTGCATTTATTTTATTCATCCATCTTTGACGGAATCCATTATCCGTAAAAAATCTTCGACGGAATCCATTTTCCGTCGAAAAACTTCACAAAATCAATTTCTTTTGCATTTATTTTATTCATCCGTTTTCGATGGAATTCATTTTCCGTCAAAAATCTTCGACGAAATTCATTTTCCGTCAAAAATCTTCGACGAAATACATTTTCTGTCAAGAATTTTCGACGGAATCCATTTTCCGTCCAAAATTTTCGACGGAATCCATTTTCCGTTGAAAAACTTACAAAATCAATTTCTTTTGCATTTATTTTATTCATCCATTTTCGACGGAATCCGTTTTCCGTCGAAAAACTTCACAAAATCAATTTCTTTGGCATTAATTTATTCATCCAATTTCGAAGGAATTCATTTTCCGTCAAAAATCTTCGACGGAATCCATTTTCCGTCGAAAAACTTCACAAAATCAATTTCTTTTGCATTTATTTTATTCATCCGTTTTTGATGGAATTCATTTTCCTTCGAAAAACTTTACAAAATCAAATTATTTTCCAATTGGTTTTATTCATCCGTTTTCGACGGAATTCGTTTTTCGTCAAAAATCTTCGACTGATTTCCTTTTTCGTCGAAAAACTTCACAAAATCAATTTCTTTTCCATTTATTTTATTCATCCGTTTTCAACGGAATCCATTTTTCTTCGAAAAACAACACAAAATCAATTTCTTTTACATTTATTTTATTCACCAGTTTTCGACGGAATCCGTTTTCCGTAAAAAAACTTCACAAAATAAATTTCTTTTCCATTTATCTTATTCATCTGTTCTCGACGGAATTTATTTTCTATCGAAAAACTTCACAAAATCAATTTCTTTCATTTATTTTATTCATCCATTTTTTATGGAATTCATTTTCCGTCGAAAATCTTTGACGAAATCCATTTTCCGTCCAAAATCTTCGACGGAATCCATTTTCCGTCGAAAAACTTCACAAAATCAATTTCTTTTGTATTTATTTTATTCATACATTTTTGACGGAATTCATTTTCCGTCGAAAAACTTCAGAAACTAAATTTCTTTTGCATTAATTTAATTCATCCATTTTCGACGGAACACATTTTCCGTCAAAACTCTTCGACGGAATCCATTTTCCGTCGAAAAACTTACAAAATCAATTTCTTTTGCATTTATTTTATTCATCCATTTTCGACGGAATCCGTTTTCCGTCGAAAAACTTCACAAAATCAATATCTTTTGCATTTATTTTATTCCTCCATTTTCGTAGGAATTCATTTTCCGTCAAAAATCTTCGATGGAATCCATTTTCCGTTGAAAAACTTCACAAAATCAATTTCTATTGCATTTATTTTATTCATCCATTTTTGATGGAATTCATTTTCCTTCGAAAAACTTTACAAAATCAAATTATTTTCCAATTGGTTTTATTCATCCGTTTTCGACGGAATTCGTTTTCCGTCAAAAATCTTCGTCTGATTTCCTTTTTCGTCGAAAAACATCACAAAATCAATTTCTTTTCCATTTATTTTATTCATCCGTTTTCAATGGAATCCATTTTCTTTCGAAAAACAACACAAAATCAATTTCTTTTGCATTTATTTTATTCATCAGTTTTCGACGGAATCCGTTTTCCGTCAAAAAACTTCACAAAATGAATTTCTTTTCCATTTATCTTATTCATCCATTTTCGACGGAATTTATTTTCCGTCGAAAAACTTCACAAAATCAACTTCTTTCATTTATTTTATTCATCCATTTTCGACGGAATTCATTTTCTGTCGAAAATCTTGGACGGAATCCATTTTCCGTCAAAAATCTTGGACGGAGTCCATTTTCCGTCAAAAATCTTCGACGAAATCCATTTTCCGTCGAAAAACTTCACAAAATCAATTTCTTTTGCATTTATTTTACTCATCTATATTCGACGGAATTCATTTTCCGTTGAAAAACTTCACAAAATAAATTTCTTTTGCATTAATTTAATTCATCCATTTTCGACGGAATACATTTTCCGTCAAAAATCTTCGACGGAATCCATTTTCCATCGAAAAACTTACAAAATCAATTTCTTTTGCATTTATTTTATTCATCCAATTTCGACGGAATCCGTTTTCCGTCGAAAAACTTCACAAAGTCAATTTCTTTTGCATTTATTTTATTCATCTATTTTCGACGGAATTCATTTTCCGTCCAAAATCTTCGACGGAATCCATTTTCCGTCGAAAAACTTCACAAAATCAATTTCTTATGCATTTATTTTATTCATCTGTTTTCGATGGAATTCATTTTTCGTAAAAAATCTACAACGGAATCCATTTTCCATCAAAAATCTTCTACGGAATCCATTTTTCGTCGAAAAACTTCACAAAATCAATTTCTTTTGCATTTATTTTATTCATCCGTTTTCGACGGAATTTGTTTTCCGTCAAAAAACTTCACAAAATCAATTTCTTTTTCATTTATTTTATTCATCCATTTTCGACGGAATTCATTTTCCGTCAAAAATCTTTGACGAAATCCGTTTTCCCTCAAAAATCTTCGACGGAATCCATTTTTCGTAGAAAAACTTCACAAAATCATTTTCTTTTGCATTTATTTTATTCATCCATTTTTGACGGAATTCATTTTCCGTCGAAAAACTTCACAAACTAAATTTCTTTTGCATTAATTTAATTCATCCATTTTCGACGGAACACATTTCCCGTCAAAACTCTTCGACGGAATCCATTTTCCGTCGAAAAACATACAAAATCAATTTCTTTTGCATTTATTTTATTCATCAATTTTCGACGGAATCCGTTTTCCGTAGAAAAACTTCACAAAATAAATTTTTTTTGCATTTATTTTATTCCTCCATTTTCGTAGGAATTCATTTTCCGTCAAAAATCTTCGATGGAATCCATTTTCCATTGAAAAACTTCACAAAATCAATTTCTATTGCATTTATTTTATTCATCCATTTTTGATGGAATTCATTTTCCTTCGAAAAACTTTACAAAATCAAATTATTTTCCAATTGGTTTTATTCATCCGTTTTCGACGGAATTCGTTTTCCGTCAAAAATCTTCGTCTGATTTCCTTTTTCGTCGAAAAACATCACAAAATCAATTTCTTTTCCATTTATTTTATTCATCCGTTTTCAATGGAATCCATTTTCTTTCGAAAAACAACACAAAATCAATTTCTTTTGCATTTATTTTATTCATCAGTTTTCGACGGAATCCGTTTTCCGTCAAAAAACTTCACAAAATGAATTTCTTTTCCATTTATCTTATTCATCCATTTTCGACGGAATTTATTTTCCGTCGAAAAACTTCACAAAATCAACTTCTTTCATTTATTTTATTCATCCATTTTCGACGGAATTCATTTTCTGACGAAAATCTTGGACGGAATCCATTTTCCGTCAAAAATCTTGGACGGAGTCCATTTTCCGTCAAAAATCTTCGACGAAATCCATTTTCCGTCGAAAAACTTCACAAAATCAATTTCTTTTGCATTTATTTTACTCATCTATATTCGACGGAATTCATTTTCCGTTGAAAAACTTCACAAAATAAATTTCTTTTGCATTAATTTAATTCATCCATTTTCGACGGAATACATTTTCCGTCAAAAATCTTCGACGGAATCCATTTTCCATCGAAAAACTTACAAAATCAATTTCTTTTGCATTTATTTTATTCATCCAATTTCGACGGAATCCGTTTTCCGTCGAAAAACTTCACAAAGTCAATTTCTTTTGCATTTATTTTATTCATCTATTTTCGACGGAATTCATTTTCCGTCCAAAATCTTCGACGGAATCCATTTTCCGTCGAAAAACTTCACAAAATCAATTTCTTATGCATTTATTTTATTCATCTGTTTTCGATGGAATTCATTTTTCGTAAAAAATCTACAACGGAATCCATTTTCCATCAAAAATCTTCTACGGAATCCATTTTCCGTCGAAAAACTTCATAAAATCAATTTCTTTTGCATTTATTTTATTCATCCGTTTTCGACGGAATTTGTTTTCCGTCAAAAAACTTCACAAAATCAATTTCTTTTTCATTTATTTTATTCATCCATTTTCGACGGAATTCATTTTCCGTCAAAAATCTTTGACGAAATCCGTTTTCCCTCAAAAATCTTCGACGGAATCCATTTTTCGTAGAAAAACTTCACAAAATCATTTTCTTTTGCATTTATTTTATTCATCCATTTTTGACGGAATTCATTTTCCGTCGAAAAACTTCACAAACTAAATTTCTTTTGCATTAATTTAATTCATCCATTTTCGACGGAACACATTTCCCGTCAAAACTCTTCGACGGAATCCATTTTCCGTCGAAAAACATACAAAATCAATTTCTTTTGCATTTATTTTATTCATCCATTTTCGACGGAATCCGTTTTCCGTAGAAAAACTTCACAAAATAATTTTTTTTTGCATTTATTTTATTCCTCCATTTTCGTAGGAATTCATTTTCCGTCAAAAATCTTCGATGGAATCCATTTTCCATTGAAAAACTTCACAAAATCAATTTCTATTGCATTTATTTTATTCATCCATTTTTGATGGAATTCATTTTCCTTCGAAAAACTTTACAAAATCAAATTATTTTCCAATTGGTTTTATTCATCCGTTTTCGACGGAATTCGTTTTCCGTCAAAAATCTTCGTCTGATTTCCTTTTTCGTCGAAAAACATCACAAAATCAATTTCTTTTCCATTTATTTTATTCATCCGTTTTCAATGGAATCCATTTTCTTTCGAAAAACAACACAAAATCAATTTCTTTTGCATTTATTTTATTCATCAGTTTTCGACGGAATCCGTTTTCCGTCAAAAAACTTCACAAAATGAATTTCTTTTCCATTTATCTTATTCATCCATTTTCGACGGAATTTATTTTCCGTCGAAAAACTTCACAAAATCAACTTCTTTCATTTATTTTATTCATCCATTTTCGACGGAATTCATTTTCTGTCGAAAATCTTGGACGGAATCCATTTTCCGTCAAAAATCTTGGACGGAGTCCATTTTCCGTCAAAAATCTTCGACGGAATCCATTTTCCGTCGAAAAACTTCACAAAATCAATTTCTTTTGCATTTATTTTACTCATCTATATTCGACGGAATTCATTTTCCGTTGAAAAACTTCACAAAATAAATTTCTTTTGCATTAATTTAATTCATCCATTTTCGACGGAATACATTTTCCGTCAAAAATCTTCGACGGAATCCATTTTCCATCGAAAAACTTACAAAATCAATTTCTTTTGCATTTATTTTATTCATCCAATTTCGACGGAATCCGTTTTCCGTCGAAAAACTTCACAAAGTCAATTTCTTTTGCATTTATTTTATTCATCTATTTTCGACGGAATTCATTTTCCGTCCAAAATCTTCGACGGAATCCATTTTCCGTCGAAAAACTTCACAAAATCAATTTCTTATGCATTTATTTTATTCATCTGTTTTCGATGGAATTCATTTTTCGTAAAAAATCTACAACGGAATCCATTTTCCATCAAAAATCTTCTACGGAATCCATTTTTCGTCGAAAAACTTCACAAAATCAATTTCTTTTGCATTTATTTTATTCATCCGTTTTCGACGGAATTTGTTTTCCGTCAAAAAACTTCACAAAATCAATTTCTTTTTCATTTATTTTATTCATCCATTTTCGACGGAATTCATTTTCCGTCAAAAATCTTTGACGAAATCCGTTTTCCCTCAAAAATCTTCGACGGAATCCATTTTTCGTAGAAAAACTTCACAAAATCATTTTCTTTTGCATTTATTTTATTCATCCATTTTTGACGGAATTCATTTTCCGTCGAAAAACTTCACAAACTAAATTTCTTTTGCATTAATTTAATTCATCCATTTTCGACGGAACACATTTCCCGTCAAAACTCTTCGACGGAATCCATTTTCCGTCGAAAAACATACAAAATCAATTTCTTTTGCATTTATTTTATTCATCCATTTTCGACAGAATCCGTTTTCCGTAGAAAAACTTCACAAAATAAATTTTTTTTGCATTTATTTTATTCCTCCATTTTCGTAGGAATTCATTTTCCGTCAAAAATCTTCGATGGAATCCATTTTCCATTGAAAAACTTCACAAAATCAATTTCTATTGCATTTATTTTATTCATCCATTTTTGATGGAATTCATTTTCCTTCGAAAAACTTTACAAAATCAAATTATTTTCCAATTGGTTTTATTCATCCGTTTTCGACGGAATTCGTTTTCCGTCAAAAATCTTCGTCTGATTTCCTTTTTCGTCGAAAAACATCACAAAATCAATTTCTTTTCCATTTATTTTATTCATCCGTTTTCAATGGAATCCATTTTCTTTCGAAAAACAACACAAAATCCATTTCTTTTGCATTTATTTTATTCATCAGAGTTCGACGGAATCCGTTTTCCGTCAAAAAACTTCACAAAATGAATTTCTTTTCCATTTATCTTATCCATCCATTTTCGACGGAATTTATTTTCCGTCGAAAAACTTCACAAAATCAACTTCTTTCATTTATTTTATTCATCCATTTTCGACGGAATTCATTTTCTGTCGAAAATCTTGGACGGAATCCATTTTCCGTCAAAAATCTTCGACGGAATCCATTTTCCGTCGAAAAACTTCACAAAATCAATTTCTTTTGCATTTATTTTACTCATCTATATTCGACGGAATTCATTTTCCGTTGAAAAACTTCACAAAATAAATTTCTTTTGCATTAATTTAATTCATCCATTTTCGACGGAATACATTTTCAGTCAAAAATCTTCGACGGAATCCATTTTCCGTCGAAAAACTTACAAAATCAATTTCTTTTGCATTTATTTTATTCATCCAATTTCGACGGAATCCGTTTTCCGTCGAAAAACTTCACAAAGTCAATTTCTTTTGCATTTATTTTATTCATCTATTTTCGACGGAATTCATTTTCCGTCCAAAATCTTCGACGGAATCCATTTTCCGTCGAAAAACTTCACAAAATCAATTTCTTATGCATTTATTTTATTCATCTGTTTTCGATGGAATTCATTTTTCGTAAAAAATCTACAACGGAATCCATTTTCCATCAAAAATCTTCTACGGAATCCATTTTTCGTCGAAAAACTTCACAAAATCAATGTCTTTTTGCATTTATTTTATTCATCCGTTTTCGACGGAATTTGTTTTCCGTCAAAAAACATCACAAAATCAATTTCTTTTTCATTTATTTTATTCATACATTTTCGACGGAATTCATTTTCCGTCAAAAATCTTTGACGAAATCCATTTTCCCTCAAAAATCTTCGACGGAATCCATTTTTCGCAGAAACACTTCACAAAATCATTTTCTTTTGCATTTATTTTATTTATCCATTTTTGACGGAATTCATTTTCCGTCGAAAAACTTCACAAACTAAATTTCTTTTGCATTAATTTAATTCATCCATTTTCGACGGAACACATTTCCCGTCAAAACTCTTCGACGGAATCCATTTTCCGTCGAAAAACTTACAAAATCAATTTCTTTTGCATTTATTTTATTCATCCATTTTCGACGGAATCCGTTTTCCGTCGAAAAACTTCACAAAATAAATTTTTTTTTGCATTTATTTTATTCCTCCATTTTCGTAGGAATTCATTTTCCGTCCAAAATCTTCGACGAAATCCATTTTCCGTCGAAAAACTTCACAAAATCCATTTCTTTTGCATTTATTTTATTCATCCGTTTTCGATGGAATTTATTTTCCGTCAAAAATCTTCGACGGAATCCATTTTCCATCAAAAATCTTCTACGGAATCCATTTTCCGTCGAAAAACTTCACAAAATCGATTTCTTTTTGCATTTATTTTATTCATCCGTTTTCGACGAAATACATTTTTCGTCAAAAATCTTCGACGGAATCCATTTTTCGTCGAAAAACATCATAAAATCAATTTGAATCCGTTTTCCGTAAAAAAAACTTCACAAAATTAATTTCTTTTGCATTTATTTTATTCATCCATTTTTGACGGAATTCATTTTCCGTCGAAAAACTTCACAAAATAAATTTCTTTTGCATTAATTTAATTCATCCATTTTCGACGGAATACATTTTTCGTCAAAAATCTTCGATGGAATCCATTTTCCGTCGAAAAACTTACAAAATCAATTTCTTTTGCATTTACTT
The DNA here is from genome assembly GCA_032173675.1 of Gastrolobium villosum. NCBI lineage: Eukaryota > Viridiplantae > Streptophyta > Magnoliopsida > Fabales > Fabaceae > Gastrolobium > Gastrolobium villosum. The sequence goes on along the minus strand of JAVKPL010012261.1, from coordinate 26,060 downwards.
TATTCATCCATTTTTGACGGAATCCGTTTTCCATCGAAAAACTTCACAAAATCAATTTCTTTTGCATTTATTTTATTCATCCATTTTCGACGGAATCAGTTTTCCATCAAAAAATTTCACAATATCAATTTCTTGTGCGTTTATTTTATTCATCCATTTTCGACGGAATCCGTTTTACGTAAAAAAAAATTCACAAAAATAATTTCTTTTGCATTTATTTTATTCATACATTTTCGACGGAATTCATTTTCCGTCGAAAAACTTCACAAAACCAATTTATTTTGCATTTATTTTATTAATCTGTTTTCGATGGAATTTGTTTTCCGTCGAAAAACTTCATAAAATCAATTTCTTTTGCATTTATTTTATTCATCCATTTTCGACGGAATTCATTTTCCGTCGAAAAACTTCATAAAACCAATTTCTTTTGGATTTATTTTATTAATCTGTTTTCGATGGAATTTGTTTTCCGTCGAAAAACTTCATAAAATCAATTTCTTTTGCATTTATTTTATTCACCCATTTTCGACGGAATCCGTTTTCCATCAAAAAAATTCACAATATCAATTTCTTTTGTATTTATTTTATTCATCCATTTTCGACGGAATTCATTTTCCGTCAAAAATCTTCGACGGAATCCATTTTCCGTCGAATAACTTCACAAAATCAATTTCTTTTGCATTTATTTTATTCATCCATTTTCGACGGAATTCATTTTCCGTCAAAAATGTTCACAAAATCAATTTCTTTTGCATTTATTTTATTCATCCATTTTTGACGGAATTCATTTTCTGACAAAAATCTTCGACGAAATCTATTTTCCGTCGAAAAAATTCACAAAATCAATTTCTTTTGCATTTATTTTATTCATCCATTTTCGACGGAATTAATTTTTTTTCGAAAATCTTCAACGGAATCCATTTTTCGTCGAAAAACTTCACAAAATCAATTTCTTTTGCATTTATTTTATTCATCCATTTTCGACGGAATTCATTTTCTGTCAAAAATCTTCGACGGAATCCATTTTTCGTCGAAAAACTTCACAAAATCAATTTCTTTTGCTTTTATTTTATTCATCCATCATCAGTTTTCGACGGAATCCATTTTTCGTCGAAAAACTTCACAAAATCAGTTTCTTTTGCATTTATTTTATTCATCCATTTTCGACGAAATTCATTTTCCGTCAAAAATCTTCGACGGAATCCATTTTCCGTCGAAAAACTTCACAAAATCAATTTCTTTTGCATTTATTTTATTAATCCATTTTCGACGAAATTCTTTTTCCGTCGAAAAACTTCACAAAATCAATTTCTTTTGCATTTATTTTATTCATCCATTTTCGACGGAATACATTTTACGTCAAAAATCTTCGAAAAATCCATTTTCCATCGAAAAACTTCATAAAATCAATTTCTTTTGCATTTATTTTATTCATCAATTTTCGACGGAATCCATTTTCCATCGAAAAACTTACAAAATCAATTTCTTTTGCATTTATTTTATTCATCCAATTTCGACGGAATCCGTTTTCCGTCGAAAAACTTCACAAAGTCAATTTCTTTTGCATTTATTTTATTCATCTATTTTCGACGGAATTCATTTTCCGTCCAAAATCTTCGACGGAATCCATTTTCCATCGAAAAACTTCACAAAATCAATTTCTTATACATTTATTTTATTCATCTGTTTTCGATGGAATTCATTTTTCGTAAAAAATCTACAACGGAATCCATTTTCCATCAAAAATCTTCTACGGAATCCATTTTTCGTCGAAAAACTTCACAAAATCAATTTCTTTTGCATTTATTTTATTCATCCGTTTTCGACGGAATTTGTTTTCCGTCAAAAAACTTCACAAAATCAATTTCTTTTTCATTTATTTTATTCATCCATTTTCGACGGAATTCATTTTCCGTCAAAAATCTTTGACGAAATCCATTTTCCCTCAAAAATCTTCGACGGAATCCATTTTTCGCAGAAACACTTCACAAAATCATTTTCTTTTGCATTTATTTTATTTATCCATTTTTGACGGAATTCATTTTCCGTCGAAAAACTTCACAAACTAAATTTCTTTTGCATTAATTTAATTCATCCATTTTCGACGGAACACATTTCCCGTCCAAACTCTTCGACGGAATCCATTTTTGTAACGCCCTCCCTTGTATGCATCCAAGAGAGTCGTTTGCTAAGCGGAATTAGAGTCGTTAACGTCACATGAGCTCACAATATCAATTTTCATGCTAAGTACAAGTTCGTAAGACGTTTCAATAATTCTTATGACTTCTGTTTGGACGATAAAAAATGTTTCAAGTGATTTGGAAAGAGCACGTTTGGGGCTTCGCGTGCATATAAAATAATAGTAAATCAGAGTTCGTTTGCTCATAAAAACACCACCCTTAAGGTGCACTGTAAAAATTTCAGCACTTAAATTCCTTTCACAAACGTTTTCCAAAATAGCCGCTGTTCATCAAAGTTCAAGCTAACATAGAGATGATAAAGACTACAGTCATCCAAGAGTACCAAAACATTAATCATTACAGTCATCCAATTAACAAACAGCAACAGTAATAATCCACGCATCAGCAAGCAACAGCAGACATCACGTCTTCATGTGCTTTTATGTCCTCCTGCCATTTAGGAAAATAGCAGCCCCGAAGGGGTGAGAATAATCCCAGTAGTGTGGCAACAAAACCAGTAATATAACAGTATTAACTAGGCACAAAATCATAAACAATCACTTCAACATATCCTTGTTCCTTTTCCTTTTCCTTTTCATCATATTCATATATTGCGTATATAACGCCTTTCCTTTGCGCTTTTAGCACCGTCGTGCGCGCACTTCACAGTGGAATCAAATATCCCTTGGCACCTGAGCTCCATGTGGATTCCAACCGTGGGCCTATGCGGACTGATGCCAAGTGTCCCATACCCCGGTACCTTGGGGATGCCTATATGATGCTTGCTCAAAACACATGTTCCTGTACATAACTATTCTAAAAAGCAAGACCTATATGCTCTTGGTACATGCATGCCATGCTATGCTTTCTCACACAAAACGTACAAAAATGCGGTATGATGCAAGGTGCATGCTTATATACCTTTCATATGCGTTATGCTGCCACATAACGTCTTTACCTCATAATCATATAGCCATCACGGCACATTTTTGGCAGTTTCCTTTCATCATAATGGAACATAATATTTTTACGGCATATGGAGCATCATGTCACAATTTTATACCAGTAGTCAATAGTCACATTAGGCAATATCGCCTGACACTTACCTTTGCGTGCCTTAAATATTACCAAACAGCAGCGAAGTATCTCACTTCTCAAGCGCACCTAAATCAATTACAACTAATCATTTACAGTGGCTATTTACAGCAGAACAGTGAGCATACAGCAGTGTCTTACAGCAGCAAAACAGTGAGCATACAACAGTGTTTTACAGTGGAAAACAGTGAGCATACAGCAGTGTTTACAGCAGCAAAACAGTGAGCATACAGCAGCGTTTTTACAGCAGAAAACAGTGACGTTTGTGCTTAAAACAGTGAGCAGAAACAGTGAGTTGTTCTTTTAAAACAGTGAACAGAAAACAGTGGTATTTTCCTTAAAAACAGTGGACAGAAACAGTGACGTTTTACAGCAGGAAAACAGTAAACATACAGCAGAAACAGTGAACGTTTTAAAACAGAAACAGTGACGTTTTACAGCAGAAAAACAGTAGCACCTTACAGCAGAAACAGTGTCCATTTTAAAACAGAAACAGTGGCACTTTGGACTTCAAAACAGTGGCATAAATCTTGGTTTTTGGACATTGAAACAGTGACATATTATGGACTAAAACAGTGGCATTTGATGCATAAACAGTGGCATGTTATGGACTAAAACAGTGGCATGGCTAACACAGTGGCATTTTATGCATAAAAACAGTGGCATATGAACTAAAACAGTGGCATTTTATGCATAAAAACAGTGGCATATGATGACTAAAACAGTGGCATTTTATGCATAAAAACAGTGGCATATGATGACTAAAACAGTGAGTGTTTTTATGCAGAAACAGTGGCACATAATGGACTAAAACAGTGAGTGTTTTTATGCAGAAACAGTGGCTTAGGGAGCACTAAAACAGTGACATATATGTGCAGAAACAGTGGCATATAATGTGCAGAAACAGTGGCATATAATGTGCAGAAACAGTGGCATATAATGTGCAGAAACAGTGGCATATAATGTGCAGAAACAGTGGCATATATGTGCAGAAACAGTGGCATGAAAATGGTGATCTTGAGGGACCGAAACAGTGAGCATTTTATCATCAAAACAGTGGCACATACATAGGGAAACAGTGGCATATTTCTCTTCAAAACAGTGGCATAATCATACAAAACAGTGGCATATAATCTTAAGCATAACCATGAGACTTTCACTCTACAACTCATGCATACAAGTCATCATAAAATGGCTCCATACTTATACTTTAACCATGCTCAATCAAGAATCCAAAGCAAAACATATTCAAGGAAACATATGATTACACACCATGAAAGAGGTCTAAGTTCAAGGCTTACCTCTTGTAGCACACACTTCACCACACCCTTTCTAGCTCTACTTCACAACAAGTCCCCACTTCCTATGATGATCTATGCGAAAAAGGTGAGGAGAAACAATCTAGGACAGCTTCAAGGTTGAGGAACAAGACTGAACAGTGAGGTGAAAGTGAGGAGGAAAAACTTACACTTGCTTGGTGTTCTTGAGTCACGGTTTTGAGAGGTGAGGGAAGGTAGGTGACCAAGGTTTTTCCTTCTCCAAGAGGCTTGTAGGTTCGGCTAGGAGAGTGAGGGAATGAGGGAGGAACTTGGCTGCACTTGTACATGAGGCCAGCCCCTTCCTTATGCGCATATATAAAGGGAAAGTGAGGAGAAGTGGCATGATTAAGCATCATGAAAATTCTGGTTACTTGAAGAGGTGGGACTGCACATTTGGTTGCTTCTAAAGTACTCTATACACATGCAAGGAGGTGAGGGAAAGGTTCAGATCTGAATGAGTGTTAACAAGTCAGAATTTTCTTGCACAAACAGCCACACCATGCGCACAAGGTGAGGTGTGAGGGAGGTTCACTAAGTCCACAAGCAAGACAGCTTTGTGGCAGCCAAGAAATCTGATTTTGGGGCTGTCTTGTGCGCATAAAATGATGAAGATGCAGCCCCAAGATCCTACTTATGATGCATGTGGAAGCAAGGGCAGGTTTGGCTCATGATGGACTGCCAAAAGCATGCAAAAATCTGCATAAATCAGCCTCATGATGGAAGGTGTAAGGTGGTTCTCCAAGTCAACAAGTTAGGCAGTTTTGGTGACACAAGAAATCTGATCCATGACTCCCCCCATGTGCGCCCAAATGCAGAAAAATGCAGCCTAATATCATGCTAAATGGTACATGTGTCCTCCATGCAATGAAATTGAAATCAAGTGATGCATAAACAAGGTGAGGTGGCGGTCAACAAGAGGGGAATTTGGCAGATTTTTCTAAGTATTTTCCACCTTCTTGTGCGCATAAATGAGAAGGAAATTACATCAAGCCATGTGAAGGTGCCTTGGTGCACAAACAACCTTGTTGGACAAGGCTAAGGGGAGATAAGGGTGGACACAACCTTGGGCTGAACTAGCTTGATCCAAAAGCCATCCTTGGGCCATTGGCCACACACACAAAGAATCCAATCACACAAGTCCAATAGTAACAAGTCCACACACACTAGCCCATTTCCAAAGTCCAATAAACACTAAAGCCTTCTAACACACACTCACATTACTCACATGATTTTAATAAATTTCACATGTCTACATAAGCACCCTCCTAAGATTTAATTTAAATACTTACCTTAGTCTTATCCAAGGATAAAGGTCAAACAATTCGCAAGCCATCACACATAAACCATAAATCCGAAATCTACACATACATCTATAACATATAGTACTTATGTATTCTACTAATTATGCGGGATGTTACACTCTCCCCACCAAATAGGAATTTTGTCCGCAAAATAAACTTACTTAAGAGCTAAACAGTTCTGGGTAGCGTTTCTGAATATCGTCCTCGCGCTCCCAAGTGGCTTCAGCTGCTGATCTGTTGTTCCATAATACCTTCACCAACGGAATCTCTTTAGAACGGAGTCGCTTGACGGATCTTTCAAGAATTTGCAACGGTTGCACTTGATACGTCAGATTTTCCTTTAGTTCTACTTCTTCCGGCTGTAACACGTGAGATGGATCAGAGAGATACCTCCGTAGCTGTGACACATGAAATACATTGTGAATTCCTGACAGATTGGGTGGTCCATAATCAGATACGGTCCTAAGTATCGAGGACTTAACTTCTTTACTCCCATTCTCCTTCCGAGTCCCGATGTAGGAGTGATTCTCAAAAATACATGGTCTCCGACTTCGAAAGATAGAGGCTTATGACGCTTGTCGTAATAACTCTTCTGTCTGGCCTGAGCCCTCTGCATATTCTCCCGAATCTTCTTTACTTGCTCGGATGTTTCTTGAATTAGATCAGGTCCTAACATACTTCGCTCACCCACTTCAGTCCAACATAAAGGGGATCTGCATTTCCTCCCATACAAAGCTTCGTACGGTGCCATCTGAATACTGGAGTGGTAACAATTGTTGTAAGCGAACTCAATCAAGGAGAGATAATTATCCCAGCTGCCTCCTAACTCCAAAACACATGCTCGCAACATGTCCTCTAAAGCTTGAATGGTGCGTTCTGTCTGTCCATCGGTCTGCGGGTGGTAAGCAGTACTTAACCTCAAGTGGGTCCCTAATGCTCCTTGAAAAGATTCCCAAAACTTAGATGTAAACTTGGGATCACGATCGCTGACAATACTTGTAGGAACTCCGTGCAGCTTCACAATCTCCTGCAGATAAATTCTTGCAAGCCTCTCTGTATCATATGTGGTTCTAACACGCAAGAAATGAGCTGACTTCGTTAAACGATCAACAATCACCCAGATAGAATCATATCCTTCTCGCGTCCGAGGAAGTCCAACTACAAAATCCATCGCAATACTGTCCCACTTCCATTCGGGAATTTCCAAAGGTTGAAGAAGTCCCGAGGGTTTCTGATGTTCGTACTTCACCTTCTGACAAGTTAAGCACCGAGATACATACTCCGCAATATCACGCTTCATACCCGGCCACCAAAACGAGGTCTTCAAATCATGGTACATCTTCGTGGATCCAGGATGAACTGCATACTTACCCTTGTGAGCCTCCTGTAAAACTTCTTGTTTCAACTCTTCATTCGGCACAACCAGCCGTCCTTGAAATCTCCAAACATCATTCTCATCCTTTACAACATCTTGGTTGCCAACCAAATCACGGACTAACTCTTCATCTTTCTGAGCCTCCTTAATTCTACTGATCAATTCATTCTCCACTTTTATATTTCCCAATCTTATGCTATTCCCTCTCTCGTCTACCGATAAGTTCAAGTCTCGAAAGGCCTCAAACAACTTCAATTCTTCCATCATCAGAGTTGCAGTGTGCAGTGTCTTCCTACTCAGGGCGTCAGCTACCACGTTTGCCTTTCCTGGGTGGTACTTAAGTTCAAAATCGTAGTCTTTCAGAAATTCCATCCACCGACGTTGACGCATATTCAGCTCCTTCTGGTCGAACAAGTACTTCAAACTCTTATGATCACTGAACACGTCGAACTGCGAACCATACAAGTGGTGCCTCCAGATTTTAAGTGCGAACACAATAGCTGCTAACTCCAAATCGTGCGTAGGATAATTTTCTTCGTGAGGCTTTAGTTGTCGAGATGCGTAAGCTACCGCCATACGATCCTGCATCAACACGCATCCAAGTCCTTTCAGCGACGCATCGCAGTATACTTCGAACTTTCGGGTAGGATCCGGAATCGTGAGTACGGGAGCACTTGTCAATCTGCTCTTTAGCTCCAAGAAACATTCTTCACAGGCTTCAGTCCACTCAAAAGGCTTATCCTTCCGAGTGAGACGAGTAAGGGGTTGCACTATCTGAGAGAAATTCTGGATGAACCTTCGATAGTATCCAGCAAGACCTAAGAAACTTCTTACTTCGGTGACAGCCTTGGGTCGTTCCCAATTCATGACAGCTTCAACTTTGCTGGGGTCCACCGCGATACCTTCTGACGAAATGACATGGCCCAGAAACTGGACCTCTTTAAGCCAAAACTCGCACTTCGACCATTTCGCGTACAACTGCTTCTCCTTCAAGATTTGCAAGACGATCCTCAAATGTTCCGCATGCAGCTCTTCATTAGCTGAGTAAATCAGGATATCGTCGATAAACACAATAACAAATTGATCAAGAAAGGGGCGGAAGATGCGGTTCATGTAGTCCATGAATACTGCTGGAGCATTCGTAAGTCCGAATGGGATCACCTGATATTCGTAGTGCCCATAACGAGTCCTAAAAGCGGTTTTCGGAATATCCTCCGGTTTGACCCGGATCTGATGGTATCCCGATCGTAAATCTATCTTGGAAAAGACTCTGGCTCCTCTCAGCTGGTCCATCAAATCGTCGATCCTCGGTAGCGGATACTTATTCTTCACCGTTACTTTGTTCAGCTGGCGGTAATCTACACACAGACGTAAACTTCCATCCTTCTTCTTAATCAAGATGGCTGGAGCACCCCATGGGGAGGTACTCGGTCTGATGAATTCCTTGGCCAAAAGCTCTTCTATCTGCTTCTTCAACTCTCGCAGTTCCAACGGCGCCATACGATACGGGGCAATGGAGATTGGTCCAACTCCAGGAACAAGTTCGATAGAAAATTCTATTTCCCTATGAGGAGGCAATCGAGGTATTTCATCCGGGAATACCTCCTCGAATTCTCTAACTACCGGTACATTCTGAATTTGATTGTCAACCGAGGTCTCAGCCTCGATCGACAAAAGATACCCTGCTGCTCCCTTGCGGAGCTCTTTTCTAACTTGCAATAACGAAATGAGAGAGAAAGGTTGAAAATTACCATCCTTCGCAGGAACAATGACTTTCCCCGCTCGACAATCCAAAGTTATCCCGTTTTCCGTCAACCAGTCCATACCGATAATCACATCGAAGTTGAATACCGGCAGGACCACCAAGTTAACTGTATACGTGTTCCCTTCATACTGCAAGATAACACCTCTGCAGATCTCTGAGGCTGTGCACGATCCTCCAGTAGGTGTGCTGATGTGTAACTCATAAGGTAACGGGGTTGGGGTGATGCCTATTCTCAAGGCAGTATGCTTTGCCATAAAAGAGCCAGACGCTCCAGAATCAAAGATAACAGAAATTGGGTGACCATTTAAAGTGACATTACCTTTGATCAGGTTGGGAAACTTCTGTGCTTCATTTGCATCCAATGTGAACACCCGTGCTTGCGTAGGCTGTTGATCAGCGTTCTGGGGGCACTTGTAAGCAAAATGTCCTTGCTGGCCACATCTGAAGCATGCATTGTTGTTCTTGCGACAGACTCCAAAGTGATTCTTTCCACATGTAGCACAAACAGTCGCGCCCTGTCGTCCAGTCGACGGTTGACCCACAGTGTAGTTTCTTTTAAAATTTCCAGGCCGCGCTTGCAACTGCGTACCTCTGCCTCGACCCCTACCAGGTGCCGCCCTGAAGAATCTGCCTGCACGGTTTCCTCCGTGGAATTGTGTTGGTGGCTTGTTCAAGTTCTTGGCCTCATTAATGATTCCTTCTGCCTGACGACTCTGGTTGATGAGTTCCGGAAGTGTACGATTAGCCGTGGTCAAGATGAGTTTACGGATTTCCGGATGTAATCCGCTTTCGAACTTCTCCACCTGCCATTCTTCATCATAAATGTTCCGGTCAAAGTTGGCGTACTCGATCAGCTGCCCAAATTTTGCAATGTACTCATTAACCGTCATGTTATCCTGCCTGAGTGACAGCAGTTCAGTGTGCTTCATCCTTCTCATTGCCTTAGGAAAATACTTATCCAAAAATACTTGTCTGAACACGGCCCATGTTAGTTCCACGTCCTGAGCTCTCAGCAGAGCCCTCGCACCAGTCCACCATGTTAAAGCTTCTCCCATCAGCTGGTACGACGCGTAGTCAGTCTTCTGCGCTTCCGGGCATGCCATACGTTCGAAAATATGCTCGATCATCTGCAGCCACTTCGCTGCAGCCTCGGGGTTGTGTTCACCCTCAAAGGTAGGTGGTTGGAAGTTGCGGAAGTCTTTCAACCTCCGACGGGCAATTTCTTCTGCATTTTCATGCAGTGGGGGTTGGTTCTGATTCTGTTGCCTATGGTCGCGCCATTCTTGGCTCATATTCTGGATAAACGTTGCCAGTCCCCCAATGGTAGTGATAAGATCCTCTTCCGCATCGCCAGACCTTCCCCGAGTTGAACCGCGACCACCTGCCATGATTCTGCACTCACAATATCAGGAAATGAGTTGATCAGGCTCACCGCAAGTTATTCATGGCAGCAGTCCCAAGTAGGTACTCGGGTTCAATTCGGACAAGTTAACTATGCATCCGTGTCTTATCACAGAAGGTCCTAACAATCTAACTATACTAGCTAATACATGCTTAAACTATAGCACATTTAGACAGTCAATCAGCAGATAAACACAAACAACAATCAATTCAATCAAACACAAGCAAATCCATGGACCAAACTGCTCTGATACCAATTAGTGTAACGCCCTCCCTTGTATGCATCCAAGAGAGTCGTTTGCTAAGCGGAATTAGAGTCGTTAACGTCACATGAGCTCACAATATCAATTTTCATGCTAAGTACAAGTTCGTAAGACGTTTCAATAATTCTTATGACTTCTGTTTGGACGATAAAAAATGTTTCAAGTGATTTGGAAAGAGCACGTTTGGGGCTTCGCGTGCATATAAAATAATAGTAAATCAGAGTTCGTTTGCTCATAAAAACACCACCCGTAAGGTGCACTGTAAAAATTTCAGCACTTAAATTCTTTTCACAAACGTTTTCCAAAATAGCCGCTGTTCATCAAAGTTCAAGCTAACATAGAGATGATAAAGACTACAGTCATCCAAGAGTACCAAAACATTAATCATTACAGTCATCCAATTAACAAACAGCAACAGTAATAATCCACGCATCAGCAAGCAACAGCAGACATCACGTCTTCATGTGCTTTTATGTCCTCCTGCCATTTAGGAAAATAGCAGCCCCGAAGGGGTGAGAATAATCCCAGTAGTGTGGCAACAAAACCAGTAATATAACAGTATTAACTAGGCACAAAATCATAAACAATCACTTCAACATATCCTTGTTCCTTTTCCTTTTCCTTTTCATCATATTCATATATTGCGTATATAACGCCTTTCCTTTGCGCTTTTAGCACCGTCGTGCGCGCACTTCACAGTGGAATCAAATATCCCTTGGCACCTGAGCTCCATGTGGATTCCAACCGTGGGCCTATGCGGACTGATGCCAAGTGTCCCATACCCCGGTACCTTGGGGATGCCTATATGATGCTTGCTCAAAACACATGTTCCTGTACATAACTATTCTAAAAAGCAAGACCTATATGCTCTTGGTACATGCATGCCATGCTATGCTTTCTCACACAAAACGTACAAAAATGCGGTATGATGCAAGGTGCATGCTTATATACCTTTCATATGCGTTATGCTGCCACATAACGTCTTTACCTCATAATCATATAGCCATCACGGCACATTTTTGGCAGTTTCCTTTCATCATAATGGAACATAATATTTTTACGGCATATGGAGCATCATGTCACAATTTTATACCAGTAGTCAATAGTCACATTAGGCAATATCGCCTGACACTTACCTTTGCGTGCCTTAAATATTACCAAACAGCAGCGAAGTATCTCACTTCTCAAGCGCACCTAAATCAATTACAACTAATCATTTACAGTGGCTATTTACAGCAGAACAGTGAGCATACAGCAGTGTCTTACAGCAGCAAAACAGTGAGCATACAGCAGTGTTTTACAGTGGAAAACAGTGAGCATACAGCAGTGTTTACAGCAGCAAAACAGTGAGCATACAGCAGCGTTTTTACAGCAGAAAACAGTGACGTTTGTGCTTAAAACAGTGAGCAGAAACAGTGAGTTGTTCTTTTAAAACAGTGAACAGAAAACAGTGGTATTTTCCTTAAAAACAGTGGACAGAAACAGTGACGTTTTACAGCAGGAAAACAGTAAACATACAGCAGAAACAGTGAACGTTTTAAAACAGAAACAGTGACGTTTTACAGCAGAAAAACAGTAGCACCTTACAGCAGAAACAGTGTCCATTTTAAAACAGAAATAGTGGCACTTTGGACTTCAAAACAGTGGCATAAATCTTGGTTTTTGGACATTGAAACAGTGACATATTATGGACTAAAACAGTGGCATTTGATGCATAAACAGTGGCATGTTATGGACTAAAACAGTGGCATTTTATGGACTAACACAGTGGCATTTTATGCATAAAAACAGTGGCATATGATGACTAAAACAGTGGCATTTTATGCATAAAAACAGTGGCATATGATGACTAAAACAGTGGCATTTTATGCATAAAAACAGTGGCATATGATGACTAAAACAGTGAGTGTTTTTATGCAGAAACAGTGGCACATAATGGACTAAAACAGTGAGTGTTTTTATGCAGAAACAGTGGCTTAGGGAGCACTAAAACAGTGACATATATGTGCAGAAACAGTGGCATATAATGTGCAGAAACAGTGGCATATAATGTGCAGAAACAGTGGCATATAATGTGCAGAAACAGTGGCATATAATGTGCAGAAACAGTGGCATATATGTGCAGAAACAGTGGCATGAAAATGGTGATCTTGAGGGACCGAAACAGTGAGCATTTTATCATCAAAACAGTGGCACATACATAGGGAAACAGTGGCATATTTCTCTTCAAAACAGTGGCATAATCATACAAAACAGTGGCATATAATCTTAAGCATAACCATGAGACTTTCACTCTACAACTCATGCATACAAGTCATCATAAAATGGCTCCATACTTATACTTTAACCATGCTCAATCAAGAATCCAAAGCAAAACATATTCAAGGAAACATATGATTACACACCATGAAAGAGGTCTAAGTTCAAGGCTTACCTCTTGTAGCACACACTTCACCACACCCTTTCTAGCTCTACTTCACAACAAGTCCCCACTTCCTATGATGATCTATGCGAAAAAGGTGAGGAGAAACAATCTAGGACAGCTTCAAGGTTAAGGAACAAGACTGAACAGTGAGGTGAAAGTGAGGAGGAAAAACTTACACTTGCTTGGTGTTCTTGAGTCACGGTTTTGAGAGGTGAGGGAAGGTAGGTGACCAAGGTTTTTCCTTCTCCAAGAGGCTTGTAGGTTCGGCTAGGAGAGTGAGGGAATGAGGGAGGAACTTGGCTGCACTTGTACATGAGGCCAGCCCCTTCCTTATGCGCATATATAAAGGGAAAGTGAGGAGAAGTGGCATGATTAAGCATCATGAAAATTCTGGTTACTTGAAGAGGTGGGACTGCACATTTGGTTGCTTCTAAAGTACTCTATACACATGCAAGGAGGTGAGGGAAAGGTTCAGATCTGAATGAGTGTTAACAAGTCAGAATTTTCTTGCACAAACAGCCACACCATGCGCACAAGGTGAGGTGTGAGGGAGGTTCACTAAGTCCACAAGCAAGACAGCTTTGTGGCAGCCAAGAAATCTGATTTTGGGGCTGTCTTGTGCGCATAAAATGATGAAGATGCAGCCCCAAGATCCTACTTATGATGCATGTGGAAGCAAGGGCAGGTTTGGCTCATGATGGACTGCCAAAAGCATGCAAAAATCTGCATAAATCAGCCTCATGATGGAAGGTGTAAGGTGGTTCTCCAAGTCAACAAGTTAGGCAGTTTTGGTGACACAAGAAATCTGATCCATGACTCCCCCCATGTGCGCCCAAATGCAGAAAAATGCAGCCTAATATCATGCTAAATGGTACATGTGTCCTCCATGCAATGAAATTGAAATCAAGTGATGCATAAACAAGGTGAGGTGGCGGTCAACAAGAGGGGAATTTGGCAGATTTTTCTAAGTATTTTCCACCTTCTTGTGCGCATAAATGAGAAGGAAATTACATCAAGCCATGTGAAGGTGCCTTGGTGCACAAACAACCTTGTTGGACAAGGCTAAGGGGAGATAAGGGTGGACACAACCTTGGGCTGAACTAGCTTGATCCAAAAGCCATCCTTGGGCCATTGGCCACACACACAAAGATTCCAATCACACAAGTCCAATAGTAACAAGTCCACACACACTAGCCCATTTCCAAAGTCCAATAAACACTAAAGCCTTCTAACACACACTCACATTACTCACATGATTTTAATAAATTTCACATGTCTACATAAGCACCCTCCTAAGATTTAATTTAAATACTTACCTTAGTCTTATCCAAGGATAAAGGTCAAACAATTCGCAAGCCATCACACATAAACCATAAATCCGAAATCTACACATACATCTATAACATATAGTACTTATGTATTCTACTAATTATGCGGGATGTTACACTCTCCCCACCAAATAGGAATTTTGTCCGCAAAATAAACTTACTTAAGAGCTAAACAGTTCTGGGTAGCGTTTCTGAATATCGTCCTCGCGCTCCCAAGTGGCTTCAGCTGCTGATCTGTTGTTCCATAATACCTTCACCAACGGAATCTCTTTAGAACGGAGTCGCTTGACGGATCTTTCAAGAATTTGCAACGGTTGCACTTGATACGTCAGATTTTCCTTTAGTTCTACTTCTTCCGGCTGTAACACGTGAGATGGATCAGAGAGATACCTCCGTAGCTGTGACACATGAAATACATTGTGAATTCCTGACAGATTGGGTGGTAAAGCCAACCGGTATGCAGACTCTCCAATCCGGTCCATAATCAGATACGGTCCTAAGTATCGAGGACTTAACTTCTTTACTCCCATTCTCCTTCCGAGTCCCGATGTAGGAGTGATTCTCAAAAATACATGGTCTCCGACTTCGAAAGATAGAGGCTTATGACGCTTGTCGTAATAACTCTTCTGTCTGGCCTGAGCCCTCTGCATATTCTCCCGAATCTTCTTTACTTGCTCGGATGTTTCTTGAATTAGATCAGGTCCTAACATACTTCGCTCACCCACTTCAGTCCAACATAAAGGGGATCTGCATTTCCTCCCATACAAAGCTTCGTACGGTGCCATCTGAATACTGGAGTGGTAACTATTGTTGTAAGCGAACTCAATCAAGGAGAGATAATTATCCCAGCTGCCTCCTAACTCCAAAACACATGCTCGCAACATGTCCTCTAAAGCTTGAATGGTGCGTTCTGTCTGTCCATCGGTCTGCGGGTGGTAAGCAGTACTTAACCTCAAGTGGGTCCCTAATGCTCCTTGAAAAGATTCCCAAAACTTAGATGTAAACTTGGGATCACGATCGCTGACAATACTTGTAGGAACTCCGTGCAGCTTCACAATCTCCTGCAGATAAATTCTTGCAAGCCTCTCTGTATCATATGTGGTTCTAACACGCAAGAAATGAGCTGACTTCGTTAAACGATCAACAATCACCCAGATAGAATCATATCCTTCTCGCGTCCGAGGAAGTCCAACTACAAAATCCATCGCAATACTGTCCCACTTCCATTCGGGAATTTCCAAAGGTTGAAGAAGTCCCGAGGGTTTCTGATGTTCGTACTTCACCTTCTGACAAGTTAAGCACCGAGATACATACTCCGCAATATCACGCTTCATACCCGGCCACCAAAACGAGGTCTTCAAATCATGGTACATCTTCGTGGATCCAGGATGAACTGCATACTTACCCTTGTGAGCCTCCTGTAAAACTTCTTGTTTCAACTCTTCATTCGGCACAACCAGCCGTCCTTGAAATCTCCAAACATCATTCTCATCCTTTACAACATCTTGGTTGCCAACCAAATCACGGACTAACTCTTCATCTTTCTGAGCCTCCTTAATTCTACTGATCAATTCATTCTCCACTTTTATATTTCCCAATCTTATGCTATTCCCTCTCTCGTCTACCGATAAGTTCAAGTCTCGAAAGGCCTCAAACAACTTCAATTCTTCCATCATCAGAGTTGCAGTGTGCAGTGTCTTCCTACTCAGGGCGTCAGCTACCACGTTTGCCTTTCCTGGGTGGTACTTAAGTTCAAAATCGTAGTCTTTCAGAAATTCCATCCACCGACGTTGACGCATATTCAGCTCCTTCTGGTCGAACAAGTACTTCAAACTCTTATGATCACTGAACACGTCGAACTGCGAACCATACAAGTGGTGCCTCCAGATTTTAAGTGCGAACACAATAGCTGCTAACTCCAAATCGTGCGTAGGATAATTTTCTTCGTGAGGCTTTAGTTGTCGAGATGCGTAAGCTACCGCCATACGATCCTGCATCAACACGCATCCAAGTCCTTTCAGCGACGCATCGCAGTATACTTCGAACTTTCGGGTAGGATCCGGAATCGTGAGTACGGGAGCACTTGTCAATCTGCTCTTTAGCTCCAAGAAACATTCTTCACAGGCTTCAGTCCACTCAAAAGGCTTATCCTTCCGAGTGAGACGAGTAAGGGGTTGCACTATCTGAGAGAAATTCTGGATGAACCTTCGATAGTATCCAGCAAGACCTAAGAAACTTCTTACTTCGGTGACAGCCTTGGGTCGTTCCCAATTCATGACAGCTTCAACTTTGCTGGGGTCCACCGCGATACCTTCTGACGAAATGACATGGCCCAGAAACTGGACCTCTTTAAGCCAAAACTCGCACTTCGACCATTTCGCGTACAACTGCTTCTCCTTCAAGATTTGCAAGACGATCCTCAAATGTTCCGCATGCAGCTCTTCATTAGCTGAGTAAATCAGGATATCGTCGATAAACACAATAACAAATTGATCAAGAAAGGGGCGGAAGATGCGGTTCATGTAGTCCATGAATACCGCTGGAGCATTCGTAAGTCCGAATGGGATCACCTGATATTCGTAGTGCCCATAACGAGTCCTAAAAGCGGTTTTCGGAATATCCTCCGGTTTGACCCGGATCTGATGGTATCCCGATCGTAAATCTATCTTGGAAAAGACTCTGGCTCCTCTCAGCTGGTCCATCAAATCGTCGATCCTCGGTAGCGGATACTTATTCTTCACCGTTACTTTGTTCAGCTGGCGGTAATCTACACACAGACGTAAACTTCCATCCTTCTTCTTAATCAAGATGGCTGGAGCACCCCATGGGGAGGTACTCGGTCTGATGAATTCCTTGGCCAAAAGCTCTTCTATCTGCTTCTTCAACTCTCGCAGTTCCAACGGCGCCATACGATACGGGGCAATGGAGATTGGTCCAACTCCAGGAACAAGTTCGATAGAAAATTCTATTTCCCTATGAGGAGGCAATCGAGGTATTTCATCCGGGAATACCTCCGTCGAAAAAATTCACAAAATCAATTTCTTTTGCATTTATTTTATTCATCCATTTTCGACGGAATTCATTTTCCGTCAAAAATCTTCGACGGAATCCATTTCTCGTCGAAAAACTTCACAAAATCAATTTCTTTTGCATTTATTTTATTCATCCATTTTCGACGGAATACATTTTCCGTAAAAAATCTTCGACAGAATCCATTTTCCGTCGAAAAACTTCACAAAATCAATTTCTTTTGCATTTATTTTATTCATCCATTTTCGACGGAATTCATTTTCTGTCAAAAATCTTCGACGGAATCCATTTTTCGTCGAAAAACTTCACAAAATCAATTTCTTTTGCTTTTATTTTATTCATCCATTTTCGACGGAATTCATTTTCCGTCCAAAATCTTCGACGGAATCCATTTTTCGTCGAAAAACTTCACAAAATCAGTTTCTTTTGCATTTATTTTATTCATCCATTTTCGACGAAATTCACTTTCCGTCAAAAATCTTCGACGGAATCCATTTTCCGTCGAAAAACTTCACAAAATCAATTTCTTTTGCATTTATTTTATTAATCCATTTTCGACGAAATTCTTTTTCCGTCGAAAAACTTCACAAAATCAATTTCTTTTGCATTTATTTTATTCATCCATTTTCGACGGAATACATTTTGCGTCAAAAATCTTCAACGGATTCCATTTTCCATCGAAAAACTTCATAAAATCAATTTCTTTTGCATTTATTTTATTCATCCATTTTCGACGGAATTCATTTTCCATCCAAAATCTTCGACGGAATCCATTTTCCGGCAAAAACTTCACAAAATCAATTTCTTTTGCATTTATTTTATTCATCCATTTTCGACGGAATTCATTTTCCGTCAAAAATCTTCACAAAATCAATTTCTTTTGCATTAATTTAATTCATCCATTTTCGACGGAATACATTTTTCGTCAAAAATCTTCGATGGAATCCATTTTCCGTCGAAAAACTTACAAAATCAATTTCTTTTGCATTTATTTTATTCATCCATTTTTGACGGAATCCGTTTTCCATCGAAAAACTTCACAAAATCAATTTCTTTTGCATTTATTTTATTCATCCATTTTCGACGGAATCAGTTTTCCATCAAAAAATTTCACAATATCAATTTCTTGTGCGTTTATTTTATTCATCCATTTTCGACGGAATCCGTTTTACGTAAAAAAAAATTCACAAAAATAATTTCTTTTGCATTTATTTTATTCATCCATTTTCGACGGAATTCATTTTACGTCGAAAAACTTCACAAAACCAATTTATTTTGCATTTATTTTATTAATCCGTTTTCGATGGAATTTGTTTTCCGTCGAAAAACTTCATAAAATCAATTTCTTTTGCATTTATTTTATTCATCCATTTTCGACGGAATTCATTTTCCGTCGAAAAACTTCATAAAACCAATTTCTTTTGGATTTATTTTATTAATCAGTTTTCGATGGAATTTGTTTTCCGTCGAAAAACTTCATAAAATCAATTTCTTTTGCAATTATTTTATTCACCCATTTTCGACGGAATCCGTTTTCCATCAAAAAAATTCACAATATCAATTTCTTTTGCATTTATTTTATTCATCCATTTTCGACGAAATTCTTTTTCCGTCAAAAATCTTCGACGGAATCCATTTTCCGTTGAAAAACTTCACAAAATCAATTTCTTTTGCATTTATTTTATTCATCCGTTTTCGATGGAATTCATTTTCCATCAAAAATCTTCGACGGAATCCATTTTCCGTCGAAAAACTTACAAAATCAATTTCCTTTGTATTTATTTTATTAATATGTTTTCGACGAAATTCTTTTTCCGTCGAAAAACTTCACAAAATCAATTTCTTTTGTATTTATTTTAGTCATCCGTTTTCGACGGAATACTTTTTTCGTAAAAAATCTTCGACGGAATCCATTTTTCGTCGAAAAACTTCATAAAATAATTTCTTTTGCATTTAATTTATTCATCCATTTTCGACGGAATTCATTTTCCGTCAAAAATCTTCGACGGAATCCATTTTCCGTCGAATAACTTCACAAAATCAATTTCTTTTGCATTTATTTTATTCATCCATTTTCGACGGAATTCATTTTCCGTCAAAAATGTTCACAAAATCAATTTCTTTTGCATTTATTTTATTCATCCATTTTTGACGGAATTCATTTTCTGACAAAAATCTTCGACGAAATCTATTTTCCGTCGAAAAAATTCACAAAATCAATTTCTTTTGCATTTATTTTATTCATCCATTTTCGACGGAATTAATTTTTTGTCGAAAATCTTCAACGGAATCCATTTTTCGTCGAAAAACTTCACAAAATCAATTTCTTTTGCATTTATTTTATTCATCCATTTTCGACGGAATTCATTTTCTGTCAAAAATCTTCGACGGAATCCATTTTTCGTCGAAAAACTTCACAAAATCAATTTCTTTTGCTTTTATTTTATTCATCCATTTTCGACGGAATTCATTTTCCGTCAAAAATCTTCGACGGAATCCATTTTTCGTCGAAAAACTTCACAAAATCAGTTTCTTTTGCATTTATTTTATTCATCCATTTTCGACGAAATTCATTTTCCGTCAAAAATCTTCGACGGAATCCATTTTTCGTCGAAAAACTTCACAAAATCAATTTCTTTTGCATTTATTTTATTAATCCATTTTCGACGAAATTCTTTTTCCGTCGAAAAACTTCACAAAATCAATTTCTTTTGCATTTATTTTATTCATCCATTTTCGACGGAATACATTTTACGTCAAAAATCTTCGACGGAATCCATTTTCCATCGAAAAACTTCATAAAATCAATTTCTTTTGCATTTATTTTATTCATCCATTTTCGACGGAATTCATTTTCCATCCAAAATCTTCGACGGAATCCATTTTCCGTCGAAAAACTTCACAAAATCAATTTCTTTTGCATTTATTTTATTCATCCATTTTCGACGGAATTCATTTTCCGTCAAAAATCTTCACAAAATCAATTTCTTTTGCATTTATTTTATTCATCCGTTTTCGACGGAATACATTTTTCGTCAAAAATCTTCGATGGAATCCATTTTTCGTCGAAAAACTTCATAAAATCAATTTCTTTTGCATTTCTTTTGCATTTATTTTATTCATCCATTTTCGACGGAATTCATTTTCCGTCAAAAATTTTCGACGAAATCGATTTTCCGTCGAAAAAATTCACAAAATCAATTTCTTTTGCATTTATTTTATTCATCCATTTTCGACGAAATTCATTTTCCGTCAAAAATCTTCGACGGAATCCATTTCTCGTCGAAAAACTTCACAAAATCAATTTCTTTTGCATTTATTTTATTCATCCATTTTCGACGGAATACATTTTCCGTAAAAAATCTTCGACAGAATCCATTTTCCGTCGAAAAACTTCACAAAATCAATTTCTTTTGCATTTATTTTATTCATCCATTTTCGACGGAATTCATTTTCTGTCAAAAATCTTCGACGGAATCCATTTTTCGTCGAAAAACTTCACAAAATCAATTTCTTTTGCTTTTATTTTATTCATCCATTTTCGACGGAATTCATTTTCCGTCAAAAATCTTCGACGGAATCCATTTTTCGTCGAAAAACTTCACAAAATCAGTTTCTTTTGCATTTATTTTATTCATCCATTTTCGACGGAATTCATTTTCCGTCAAAAATCTTCGACGGAATCCATTTTCCGTCGAAAAACTTCACAAAATCAATTTCTTTTGCATTTATTTTATTAATCCGTTTTCCGTCGAAAAACTTCACAAAATCAATTTCTTTTGCATTTATTTTATTCATCCATTTTCGACGGAATACATTTTTCGTCAAAAATCTTCGACGGAATCCATTTTCCATCGAAAAACTTCATAAAATCAATTTCTTTTGCATTTATTTTATTCATCCATTTTCGACGGAATTCATTTTCCGTCCAAAATCTTCGACGGAATCCATTTTCCGGCAAAAACTTCACAAAATCAATTTCTTTTGCATTTATTTTATTCATCCATTTTCGACGGAATTCATTTTCCGTCAAAAATCTTCACAAAATCAATTTCTTTTGCATTTATTTTATTCATCCATTTTCGACGGAATTCATTTTCCGTCGAAAAACTTCACAAAATCAATTTCTTTTGCATTTATTTTATTAATCCATTTTCGACGAAATTCTTTTTCCGTCAAAAAACTTCACAAAATCAATTTCTTTTGCATTTATTTTAGACATTTTTCCGTCGAAAAACTTCACAAAATCAATTTCTTTTGCATTTATTTTATTCATCCATTTTCGACGGAATTTTTTCCGTCAAAAACTTCACAAAATCAATTTCTTTTGCATTTATTTTATCAATTTCTTTTGCAATTATTTTATTCAAAAATTTTCGACGGAATCCCGTCATTTTCCAAAAAAAACTCAAAATCAATTTCTTTTGCATTTATTTTATTCATCCATTTTCGACGGAATTCATTTTCCGTCGAAAAACTTCACAAAATCAATTTCTTTTGCATTTATTTTATTCATCCATTTTCGACGGAATTCATTTTCCGTCAAAAAACTTCACAAAATCAATTTCTTTTGCATTTATTTTATTCATCCATTTTCGACGGAATTCATTTTCCGTCGAAAAACTTATTTTATACATCCGTTTTCGACGGAATACATTTTTCGTCAAAAATCTTCAACGGAATCCATTTTTCGTCAAAAAACTTCATAAAATCAATTTCTTTTGCATTTATTTTATTCATCCATTTTCGACGGAATTCATTTTCCATCAAAAATCTTCGACGGAATCCATTTTCCGTCGAAAAACTTCACAAAATCAATTTCTTTTGCATTTATTTTATTCATCCATTTTCGACGGAATTCATTTTCCGTCAAAAATCTTCGACTCCATTTTCCGTTGAAAAACTTCACAAAATCAATTTCTTTTGCATTTATTTTATTCATCCGTTTTCGATGGAATTCATTTTCCGTCAAAAATCTTCGACGGAATCCATTTTCCGTCGAAAAACTTACAAAATCAATTTCCTTTGTATTTATTTTATTAATATGTTTTCGACGAAATTCTTTTTCCGTCGAAAAACTTCACAAAATCAATTTCTTTTGCATTTATTTTATTCATCCATTTTGAAAAATCTTCGACGGAATCCATTTTTCGTCGAAAAACTTCACAAAATCAATTTCTTTTGCATTTAATTTATTCATCCATTTTCGACGGAATTCATTTTCCGTCAAAAATCTTCGACGGAATCCATTTTTCGTCGAAAAACTTCACAAAATCAGTTTCTTTTGCATTTATTTTATTCATCCATTTTCGACGGAATTCATTTTCCGTCAAAAATCTTCGACGGAATCCATTTTCCGTCGAAAAACTTCACAAAATCAATTTCTTTTGCATTTATTTTATTAATCCGTTTTCGGCGAAATTCTTTTTCCGTCGAAAAACTTCACAAAATCAATTTCTTTTGCATTTATTTTATTCATCCATTTTCGACGGAATACATTTTTCGTCAAAAATCTTCGACGGAATCCATTTTCCATCGAAAAACTTCACAAAATCAATTTCTTTTGCATTTATTTTATTCATCCATTTTCGACGGAATTCATTTTCCGTCCAAAATCTTCGACGGAATCCATTTTCCGGCAAAAACTTCACAAAATCAATTTCTTTTGCATTTATTTTATTCATCCATTTTCGACGGAATTCATTTTCCGTCAAAAATCTTCACAAAATCAATTTCTTTTGCATTTATTTTATTCATCCATTTTCGACGGAATTCATTTTCCGTCGAAAAACTTCACAAAATCAATTTCTTTTGCATTTATTTTATTAATCCATTTTCGACGAAATTCTTTTTCCGTCAAAAAACTTCACAAAATCAATTTCTTTTGCATTTATTTTATACATCCATTTTCGACGGAATACATTTTTCGTCAAAAATCTTCAACGTCAAAAAAACTCTAAAATCAATTTCTTTTGCATTTATTTTATTCCATTTTTCGTCAAAAAACTTCATAAAATCAATTTCTTTTGCATTTATTTTATTCATCCATTTTCGTCGGTCAAAAATCTTCGACGGAATCCATTTTCCGTTGAAAAACTTCACAAAATCAATTTCTTTTGCATTTATTTTATTCATCCGTTTTCGATGGAATTCATTTTCCGTCAAAAATCTTCGACGGAATCCATTTTCCGTCGAAAAACTTACAAAATCAATTTCCTTTATATTTATTTTATTAATATGTTTTCGACGAAATTCTTTTTCCGTCGAAAAACTTCACAAAATCAATTTCTTTTGTATTTATTTTAGTCATCCGTTTTCGACGGAATACTTTTTTCGTAAAAAATCTTCGACGGAATCCATTTTTCATCGAAAAACTTCATAAAATAATTTCTTTTGCATTTAATTTATTCATCCATTTTCGACGGAATTCATTTTCCGTCAAAAATCTTCGACGAAATCCATTTTCCGTCGAATAACTTCACAAAATCAATTTCTTTTGCATTTATTTTATTCATCCATTTTCGACGAAATTCATTTTCCGTCAAAAATGTTCACAAAATCAATTTCTTTTGCATTTATTTTATTCATCCATTTTTGACGGAATTCATTTTCTGACAAAAATCTTCGACGCAATCTATTTTCCGTCGAAAAAATTCACAAAATCAATTTCTTTTGCATTTATTTTATTCATCCATTTTCGACGGAATTAATTTTTTGTCGAAAATCTTCAACGGAATCCATTTTTCATCGAAAAACTTCACAAAATCAATTTCTTTTGCATTTATTTTATTCATCCATTTTCGACGGAATTCATTTCCTGTCAAAAATCTTCGACGGAATCCATTTTTCGTCGAAAAACTTCACAAAATCAATTTCTTTTGCTTTTATTTTATTCATCCATTTTCGACGGAATTCATTTTCCGTCAAAAATCTTCGACGGAATCCATTTTTCGTCGAAAAACTTCACAAAATCAGTTTCTTTTGCATTTATTTTATTCATCCATTTTCGACGGAATTCATTTTCCGTCAAAAATCTTCGACGGAATCCATTTTTCGTCGAAAAACTTCACAAAATCAATTTCTTTTGCATTTATTTTATTAATCCATTTTCGACGAAATTCTTTTTCCGTCGAAAAACTTCACAAAATCAATTTCTTTTGCATTTATTTTATTCATCCATTTTCGACGGAATACATTTTACGTCAAAAATCTTCGACGGAATCCATTTTCCGTCGAAAAACTTCACAAAATCAATTTCTTTTGCATTTATTTTATTCATCCATTTTCGACGGAATTCATTTTCCGTCAAAAATCTTGATAAAATCAATTTCTTTTGCATTTATTTTATTCATCCGTTTTCGACGGAATACATTTTTCGTCAAAAATCTTCGATGGAATCCATTTTTCGTCGAAAAACTTCATAAAATCAATTTCTTTTGCATTTATTTTATTCATCCATTTTTCGACGGAATTCATTTTCCGTCCAAAATCTTCGACGAAATCGATTTTCCGTCGAAAAAATTCACAAAATCAATTTCTTTTGCATTTATTTTATTCATCCATTTTCGACGGAATTCATTTTCCATCAAAAATCTTCGACGAAATCCATTTTCGTCGAAAAACTTCACAAAATCAATTTCTTTTGCATTTATTTTATTCATCCATTTTCGACGGAATTCATTTTCCATCAAAAACCTTCGACGGAATCCATTTTCCGTCGAAAAACTTCACAAAATCAATTTCTTTTGCATTTATTTTATTAATCCGTTTTCGACGAAATTCTTTTTCCGTCGAAAAACTTCACAAAATCAATTTCTTTTGCATTTATTTTATTCATCCATTTTCGACGGAATACATTTTCCGTCAAAAATCTTCGACGGAATCCATTTTCCATCGGAAAACTTCATAAAATCAATTTCTTTTGCATTTATTTTATTCATCCATTTTCGACGGAATTCATTTTCCGTCCAAAATCTTCGACGGAATCCATTTTCCGGCGAAAAACTTCACAAAATCAATTTCTTTTGCATTTATTTTATTCATCCATTTTCGACAGAATTCATTTTCCGTCCAAAATCTTCGACGGAATCCATTTTCCGTCGAAAAACTTCACAAAATCAATTTCTTTTGCATTTATTTTATTCATCCATTTTCGACGGAATACATTTTCCGTCAAAAAACTTCACAAAATCAATTTCTTTTGCATTTATTTTATTCATCCATTTTCGACGGAATACATTTTTCGTCAAAAATATTCGACGGAATCCATTTTCCATCGAAAAACATCAAAAAATAAATTTCTTTTGAATTTATTTTATTCATCCATTTTCGGCAGAATTCATTTTCCGCCCAAAATCTTCGACTAAATCCATTTTCCGTCGAAAAACTTCACAAAATCAATTTCTTTTGCATTTATTTTATTCATCCATTTTCGACGGAATTCATTTTCAGTCAAAAATCTTCACAAAATCAATTTCTTTTGCATTTATTTTATTCATCCGTTTTCGACGGAATACATTTTTCATCAAAAATCTTCAACGGAATCCATTTTTCGTCGAAAAACTTCATAAAAGCAATT